>JASDQU010515157.1:12035-26223 GCA_032191745.1 Picea mariana | reverse complement strand
TTTAGGGTTTTGGAAAGCTATAAAATAAGGTTCAGCGACCTAATTCATCATTATGTAGATTATGACTTGTCATTGAGGAGAAGAGGCGCATCTCAGGAGAGATAGTTTAGTGTATTCCAGGAGGAAGACACCAGTTGGCTAATTTTGGTATTGAAAGACACACCCTAGTCACTGGGAAGATCATCCAGGTCTTCCATCATTCTTCATTGATTCCGTAGTGCTCCCATATTCTGGGTATTATATTTTAGTTGCTTATTTGTATTCTGGCTAAGATCCTTTTGTCTTTTGATCTAGCTAAGTGTTGTTATTCTATTCATCCGCAGTTGCTTATTTATATTTCGGCTAAGATCCTTTGTATGTTGATATAGTCGAGTATTGTCAGTTATTCAGCCACATTCGACCATTTTGTAATCCACAGAGATATCATAATACAAACTTTGCAATCCTTTGTCGCGTTTATTATTTGTATGATCATTTATATGCTATAAACCTTTGATCCTACACACACATTAGCAACGTTTCCTAGACTAGCCAAGTCAGGAACATTACATTTGGGGGCTTATTTTCCCTTCTCAGCAGATTCTTTCATTCTATAATTATGAGCCCCGGTATGCAGATAAACTTCATCCTTCATCATATAAATTTTTTGGGCTTCGTTTTTAGTATTGGGTGCGAGGGCTCCCTCATTTACCCCAGGAACGTCCGTGCATGAGGAAGCTTTAGAAAACAAATTCCCTTGTGCAAAAGGGTTGGTTAACATGGTAGGTTGTTGTTGTGCCAATAGATTTTGGGCTTCCTCAAGACGAGGGAATTTATGAGTCAAGTGATCTTCTGTGCAAATCGTAGATGGAAACTTCACCTTCCTCTTTTCTTTTTTTCCCTCACCAGCATTATTGGTAGCCTTCTTATCCCCCTTACCCTTCTTGTTTTTAGATTTCGTATTTCCCTTATTTTTTTGGTTACCCTTGGGATTTGTCAATTTCACACTATGTACATCCAAATTTTGGGTTACGGGGGGCATCTAAACTAGGAGTTGGGTTGGCCACTGTCTATTGAATTGCTAATTTCTCTAACTGTTTAGTCAACTAATCTATGAGATTGCTCTGTGCTAATCCTACTATTCTATCGATGTGATGCCAAAACTTCTATTTGGTACTGTATAAAGTCGACCATGGTGCATAAGGAAGGATCTCGTATAGCATATCTCGTATAGCATACCAGATTGAGAGTAAATCAACTCCAGTTGTTAGGCTCTCATGATAACCTCCTCTTCGAAAAAAACCACAGATGTCACAACCTATTTGGATACACAATGCACCAAGTAATTTAGGAACCACTCGAGCAAAAATGTGGGAGGGACCTTGACTTTGATCAAATTCTTTCATTGTCTCCATTCTCAAATGTGATCCAAGATATGGTCGAATTTTGTTTCCTCGAAGTTGGCCAACAATTTGGTGTAAACATCATATCTTACCGGTAATTGGAAATGTTTTAAGAAGACCATACCAGGTTGTTAAAGTAAGCGTAGTTTAAACTATCAATATCGATACACCATTTTGCGACACCCCTTATAAGAGTGTGTTTAAATAAATTCAACTGAATAGAATCATACTTTAATGAGTTGTATGAGCACCATAAATGAAATGTCGTAACATGATCACCTGGATCCTCGTTGTGCTTGCCTTCGAACTTAGGGATGTCTGAGGGAAACTTAGGTGGCATGGGGGGCGAATGTGGATCATGACATATCGGGTCATTCAAAAGTCTCCACAAGTTTGGAAAATGTAGAGTTTCCAGGAAAGATAGTCTAGGTTATGGTGGATTCAAATGAAAAGAGGGGCCTAGATTTTGCCTGGCACCAGGTTGCGAGGAAAATTTTGGCTGCTGGGTAGGTTTTTGGTATAAATCATGGTGGCCATGTCTAGTAAAAGGAGTTTGTGTTTGATTTTTCATCGTCAGTTGATTCTCGTAGTTGGATGGCATTCCTTTTGTAGGGATTTCTCCATGCATAGTATTCCAAGGACCTTGGTTGGGGATGCCCCCAACTGACCCTCTTGGCATAGGTATTGAACACTACTTGGGGTTCCATTGAGTGTGGGAGGGTTTTCCGCCAATCGACATCCCTTACAAAGGAAAGGAGCCCTGTCAGGGATTTCCAATACCTTGTGAGCAGTAAAATCTGGTCATCGCTCCCTACGAAGGAATGAAAACTTGCATAGTGTTTGGTTGACCAAAAAAAGGGTTTCCCCCTACTAAGAAATAAGACGATGGGAAAGAATTATTTCCAAACGCATTGAACAAATAAAAATCCATATATCCTACTAGATTCATGTAGGAGTAAGGTCCATGACTCCCCCCACTGAACAAACTAGATTTGGTGTTAGGCCTAATCGGTTGCTAGAAAGCGCCTCTGAGTGAAGGGGACAGAGGAGGGATATGATCCCCATGGAAAGGGATAGCGTTGAATAGGGTAGTGGTTCCCACGATAGATCCTTGTAAGGGATAATAGAGATCCTTTCCCCTAGACCAATAATATGTAGGGTAGAGTAGGTTAGGACCGAACTAGAATCAAAACTCGACATCCCATATGAAAAGGGAGTGCTAGACATGTTTTGGAAAGAGGGAACATTGGTCAGAGTTGTTGAAGGGATTGTGCCACTGCTTGAAGTAGTGGGTGTCTGGACAGTTGTGATCCTGATAAGTAGAGGTGGGGGAGGAGGCAGGACACCTACTCCCATGGAAGTTGATATGGGAGTATGAGGACTCCCAATAGAAGTAGCACTATTTTCTTCCATCGTCGCTCATCTAAGAAAATAACTTTTAGGTGAAGTCACCTCAGGCAACAACATCTGAATAAGAAGTGTCATTGATAAGTCATTGATAGGAGGGTTTGTGGGCCTAAATCCTTCATATTCAAGGTCCTAAACGGTGGATTCCTCCTATGCAGGAAATTAGTCTCTAGGATTTGGTTCAGGTATAGTTTCATGTGGCTCAGTCACTTCAAATTAACCCTCTTGATCTATCATGTACCTCAGTGGTGGCGAAGGTGACTCCAAAGTAACCAGTGGCAGGCCTTGAAGCCTACATGAATGGCATAGTTGTTGATCTTCCCCCTTGTGAAATGATCAACCAACACTCTAAGGTTCAGCTATAATGAAACATAGAGCACACACTAAAAATTTTCTAATGACAAATCAAGCAAACAACTGAGTGGGAGGAAGAAGAATTACGCTAATTGACATTAGAGCAACTTACTAGTGCAAGTGTAATTCAAACATGAAAACACCCTCTGAGTATAATTTGCAAAGCGTTATCAGATGTTTTCCCTAGGTACCATGGTATACCCCCATAGTCACCCATGTAAGTCCCTAAAAAAAGGCAACTAGGTTGTCATGTGATAGTTAGTCACTGGGGAGGTACAGTTGACAGTCAGGCTTATTGTAATGAGCAGGATAACAAAGTCTGAATCCTTTCAAGGGTACCGAAGGAAAATGGTTCAAATGAAAAATGAGGATCTCGAACATATTATAGGTCCATGAGGCTCCGTAGTCAAATGTGATCAACATAATTCCCAAGAATGACCCTCAATATATGATCCCCACTACACTCGGTCTGGTTTTGGAGGGGTTATCTCCTCTACCTTTCCTCACGCGACCTCGTGTTTATCCTATGTGTTATAGGGGTGTCCCAACTGACTCTTACAAAACTGGACTCTGACACTCCATATCATAGACTCTTATGTTTGTTTAAGAGTCCTTTAAGAGCTTCCTCCCCACAAATATTTAAAGGCCCTAAAGCCTAGACTACTTGGTGAACCCTACAAACAAAAGTTTAATTTATTTTAAGTGTTAATCATTTATTTTAATTGGATTTATTTACTCAAAAGGGTATGGATGTGCAACTTATGGTGTTTGCAAGAGACGAAAGAGAAGAAATAAAAATTTTAAACCATTTGTGCAAAAGAAAACTAGGTTCCACTATTGAAAAATGACTTTTAAATCTTTGTAAATGAAAACTTTTCGAAGTAAAGTAGTCCAAGGTCCTAAAATGAAAAAAGTTTCCTAGAATGTGTTTTTCATTCTACAATGTAGATGCAAACTACTAAAATTTCAAGGAAATACCAAAGAAGGAACTTTGGAAATGGAATTCTTTTCTTTTGTGATAAAAAACCTATGCTACAACTACCAAACAAAATTCATAACTAAATGCAACTATTTTTTATTTTTTGAAATGCTTAGAAAACAAAAAACACAAGTAAATGATACATTTCGTTTTTCAAACAACCAACAAGGTAAAGATAAAATAAACCCAAGACTAACACATACCCTAAAACACTTCTTGAATGTAGGGATTCACTAGAATCCATAGGAGGATCTAATGCATATAAGTTCACCCTAAACCTTTAAAGAAAACAAAAGAAAATAAAGAAACAATAGAGGTTATTTACAAATTGCAAGATAAACCAAATATTTAACCCAACCCAACACAATTAACAGAGACCCTGAAGAGTTCAAGAAGGACTGAGAAGCACAGAGCTTCTTTCAAGGAAAGAAAAAATATTTTTTCTTTAAAAAAACCTTCCAAAGCACAGAGACACATGATGAGCAGAAGAAACTTGCATATGTATGTGGGTTGTATAGTATGAAGACCATAGAAGTATGTGAGCTATACAAAGGATAGGGTGCATAAATCTCTGAAAACTTTCAAAAAAAGAAAAAGGTTTGGATAACCAACTGGGAAATGAAGGATGGTAGGCACCTGGAAGGTGACCAGAGACCCTAACTGACTGACTCAGTAACTTGGAAAACTAAAAAATAAATTGAAGAAATTAAATCAAATTAAAATCACCCACTAATACCCTAGAGAGACTCCCTACTGGAGTCGTCAATTGCGCTATGGGTAAAATCCCCCTATATTGGGTCTAAGGTAAAGGCAAAGCGCTAACTCCCTTAAAATATTGTTCTACCCTTAAAATACCCCAAAACCATATAAAAAAAATGACAAGAGAGAAAGGAAAGAGAGTTAATGAGTGCACCTTTAGTCCTTGCAGTTTGTGTAGACCTCTTTTCCTTTTTGCCACCTCCTAGATCACGGATCTCCTCCCAAAGATGACCTGCAAAATATTAGGGATACAATAAAACAGCATATGCAATCTCTATTTATCACTTTAAAAGTTTATGCATAGATATAAATGTGCAAATTAACAAAAACACGTAAACATAGGGTTTTGGAATAGGGATGAAGTATTTTATTCAATTGTAAGACAAAAAGGATTACAAACTTTGTCAACAACCACTCCATGAACCAAGTCCAGGCTCCTCTTTCATGGATCCAAATGCATCAATCCCATGTTATCTTCTCACAACCAACATATCACCAAAGGAAGGAGGAAAGGTTGCATAAGGAGAAAGATTGGAGGGGAAGGTTGAGGCTAAAAATCAGAATGGGATGCAAATCTTGGGCTAAGAAAGCGAAGGGAGTTTGGAAACGTTTTCTTATTCTCTTGCTTATTTTCATAAATGACTCCCCAATACCTCTTTTGATATGATAAAAATATGGTTATTCGGTTTGGGGACGAGCTACAAGGGGTAAAATGATTAGGAAACCCTCCATCTCCCATAAACTCCATCGAATTCCATGCAATTTTATATTTTTTGAAACTTTTGGAGGTAAACGCAGGCTATCTAACATGCAACATGTGTGTGTATGTGGGATAAATAGTATGAATCGGGCGTGTGTACGTGGGCTATTATTTCAACAGGGCACATACACTCTCCAAAAACTGGTTTTTTTAAAAGGAAGCCTCAACAGTACTTTAGCAAAGTATGAAAATGGGAGGGCCAATGTCTTGTATGCACAGATAAGGCATTTTTGGACTATAACACTCCCTTAAAATATTGATCTACCTTTAATCTAACCCAAAACCATCTATACTAAGTGATAAGAGAAAGAGGAAAGAGAGGGTTAATGAGTGCACCTTCAATCCTTATGGTTGGTGTAAACCTATTTCTCTTGTTTCCACCTCCTAGATTATAGATATCCTCCCAAAGATGACCTGCAAGGGGTTACGAATGCAATGCAACAACATATACAATCTATAATAATCAATTTGAAATTCTAAAAATAGATATAAATGCTCAAATTATTAATAACATGTAGATATAGGGTTTTGGGACAAGGATAATCTATTTTATTCAAATTCAAGATAAAAAAGGTTACAACCTTTCTTGGCGACTTCTCTACGAACCAATTCTAGGCTCCTTTGTCATGGCTTCAAGTGAATCAATCCCACATTATCTTCTCACAAAAAACATACCATCAAGGGAAAGAGGAAGGGTTGCATAGAGAGAATGGCTGGAGGGGAAAGTTGAGGCTAAAACTCAAAATGAGATGCAAATATTGGGCAAAGAAAGGAAAGGGATTTTGGCAGAGTTTTCTTATTCTCTTGCTCATGTCTCTAAATGACTCCCCAAGACCTCTTTTTATGTGAGAAAAATATGGTTATTCAGTTTGGGGACGAGCTACAAGGGGTAAAATGATTAGGAAACCATCCATATCCTGTAAACTTCACCAAATTCTACACAATTTTATATTTTTTGCAACTTTTGGAGGTAAAAAGAAGATAACTACCATGCATCATGCATGTGTATGTGTGATAAATAGCATGCAAAATGTGTGCGTATGTAGAATATTAGTGCAACAGGACGCGTACACTATCCAAAAAATTTTTTTAGAAGGAACCCTCAAAAGTATTTTTGGCAAAGTATGAAAATGGATGGGCCAATGTCTTGGAAGCACATATATGGAATTTTGGACTATAAAACCACCTATAGTCAAAGTGGGATTATGAGGAATCCAAGTAGAAGTAACACCATTTGCTTCCATAGCAAATCGCCTAACGAGACAAAGATTAGGGATAGTCACCTAAGGGTGGACTATTTGAACAACAACTGGCCTTGAGAGGCCAGTTATCAAAAATATCCAAGGCCTAAAAACCAAGACGGTATGCTCAATCAATCCTATAATGTGTTTTCTGTTTCGAATGAAATGTAACTACTTAAGCTTTTCAGGAAAGAAAGTAACAAGGAACTTTGGGTTAAGACATCTTTTCTTTGGTAAACATTACCTAAGATACAACAACCAAACAAATATGAAATGCAACATGAAAATGTAGCTAAGAAGATTATTTTTCTCTTCTTTTTTTCTTTTGAAAATGAACACAAAGGAAGGGAAGAAAAAACTTAAACTTAACTATTTTTTATTTTTTTTGTCTTTTGAAATTAAAACCTAAGGAGCACAATAAAGAAAATTTTCGTTTCTTTTTCAAAGAATACAAAGAGATAAGGAAAAAAATTAAAATATATTGATTAAGGTTCTAGACCATTGCCAAAGGGCAGGGATTCAAAACAATCTAGAGGAAAACCTAAAGCTTGTAAACAAACCTTCAAACTTTGAGAATAATAGAGAGAGAAAGAAGACCATTCAAAAGAGATTATCTTCCAATCTTATAGACAAACTGAGAGTCAAAACCTGTCAAGTAGAATTCAATAGAGGTCCCTGACACTTGTTCGATAAATTTATATTTTCAACACACTAGTTCAGTGGGAGTTAACTGACTAGTTCTATTTTAGACCTTTTGTTTTTACCATCACTATTATGCATGCATACATTCCTAAGGAAAGTTAATTGCTTGATTGATTTTCTTAATTATGGAATGTTATTCCCTATATATGATATTATTCCACTCATTCATTGTATCATATTGATCACCACATGTATCAATCATTCATTCATTAGTTAGCTCATTGGAGTAGTGTGAATATGTTTTCTCATTGTTCCATATTGAATCTCTCTTCCTTTATTTATAATATTTGTTTGTATTTTATTTATCTAGATCTCCTGTGAAGGTTTTGATGAAACATTGACATGGTAGCAGAGTTACCCTTCTTGGAGCAAGCCAAAAAATAAGGAAAATTGGAGTTTTGACGAGCAAATCCATGTAATAGACATTGTCGCAGCCTTTCTTTGTTGAAAAATGCAACAAGTTGCAGTTGTCACACTTTCTCCCTGTTCTCAGGTGCGACAGTCACACCCTAGATTTATGGTTCTTTTTATCCTTGACCTATAGCACCCTAGTACACTACATAGTGCAACAACCAGGATCCTATTGCTCTGTGTATGAGGGATAGGTGTGACAACCTCTTAAAACCCATTTATTTTTGTAGTGATTTCTCCCAAAATATTAACTTTCTGAAGAAACGACCCATGTGAGCGGTAAATCGACCCACTCTGTAAGTGGGTTTTCAATTGTTTGGCGCAATTCCTCACCGTTTGGTTAGAAAGGAATCTTGAAGACTGCTTCCTGAAATTGATATGAATTTTCCATTTGATGTGCCCTTTGTGCAGTGATTTCTCAATTTTTTCACTTACAGATTAAGAGTAAAATTTTAGGGGTTTCTTAGACTTAGTTGGGAGAGAATCATTGTAATGGAGGAAAAATATGTATTTATATTGACCCTTCAGAGTCTGACTCTAAAATTTTTCAAAGAAGTTACAAACTTCGAGGTGAACAAGAGAGATCCAATATTTTTCTTCAAAACATGTGTACCTATTTTTCCAAGGATTCTGGACTCATTAGGAGTCTAATGGAGGATCAAGAAGCTTAATTTGATACTTGGAACACCTACATTAATGAGATGGAAGAGAAAGTCACTCTTCTCAATGAGCATTTTTTGGTTAATTTAAAAGAGAAGGAAGATATTATTGCTTGTTTGTAGAAATATATGTAACAATATCTTGCTTCTGATGTCGTTGTTGCATTGCTAAGTACTACTGATATTCCTTCGCCAAATTTTGAGTTTCACACTCATGGTTTTGGGTCAAAATTGATGCATAAGATGGGATACATTGGTGGTGGACTTGGTAAGAATGTAAATGGGATTGTACATCCAATTCAGCCTAGGATGAGACCAATAAAATCCGAACTTGGTTTTGTTGGGACTTCATTTCCAGTAGCAATTTGTCTCGATATTTGAACCACTAAGACTCAATTTATTCAATCACAAGATTCCATCACACAAGATGACTTTTCTATTGTTGAGTTGCAACAACCACCACCTACATCTCTTATTGATATAACTTTTTCAATTTCGCATCTAGGTTCGACACCAACTTCAGCATTAGAGTTGACATTATCAGACTCTTCAACACCAACATCATAGATTTTGGCAGCATTATACTTTTCAACATCAGATACAGGGTCTTCATCCTCCACATATAGACATCCTCGACATCATGATCAGAGACAACATTGTCTTCCTTTTAGGTATCCTCAACCTTTTATCAGTTCCTCTTCTTTCAACTCATTGATGAAGAGGCGTATACGACAACATCTTGGAAAGGTACCAACTCCGAGGATTGTTTGTGGTTGGCTTGATGATTGTTCATGGATGCATTTGAGAAATTGTTTTAGGACATCTTACAGATGTGTTTCAACCATGATACATGGGAACCATTCTAATTTCTCTTGAATTTATTGATTATGTCGCCTTTATAGTTCCATTTACCACTATTTTGATGACTTTTATGGTGTTTTCTTCTATATTTTGGAAGCACTCTGACTAACCCGACCATATTAGTGTAATATAGTGCCTTAATGTTTTTGAGAGATATGATTATTTTCAACTAGTATCAACTACAACATTTCAACTTCAACACACTCATTAATATATATTATGATCTGTCATCATCAGATAAAGCTTCATTGACTTGTAAATTTTTATTGGTTTTGGAGATTGTCTACCTGTCACATGGTAGATTTCATTTGTTCTTTTCTTCTTTTGATGCATTGTCTTTTGAGGTAGGGGGGGGGGGCGGGGCGCGGGAGGGTTTGTTCCCACGTAGTTTTCTCTCTTTCCTCATTTTTATTCAATGTTCATTATTTGCATTGTACTCCAGTACCTAATATGGCCTGGTAGTCAGGACTAATTTTTTACTCCATAGTGATGTTCATGGGAGGTGTTGGATAAATTTTTATTTTTGACACACTAGTTCAGTGGGAGTTAACTGACTAGTTCTATTTTAGACCTTCTATTTTTACCATCACTATTATGCATGCATTCATTACTAAGGAAAGATAACTACTTGATTTATTTTCTTAATTATGGAATGTTCTTCCCTATATATGATTATATTTCACTCATTCATTGTATCGTATTGATCATATCAATCATCGTATGTATCAATCATTCATTCATTGGTCGACTCATTGGAGTACTGTGGATATAATTTCTCATTCTTCCATATTGAATCTATCTTCCTTTCTTGATAAGATTTGTTTGTATCTGCCTTAGCTAGATATCCTATGCAGGTTTCAATGAAACATTGACAAGACTCAGGGGGACCTGAGAAAACAAGATTTTCTTGGAAACGTGGGAAGAGATTTTTAAAAAATTTCCAAACTGATACAGACATGTGAGTTGTGTTCAGAGATCCTACGTATGTACATGGGTTTTATTAAGTCAAGACGCATGTGTACATGGTCTGAGCAACCAATAGGTCACGTACAGGTCTAGAAATTTAAAAGAAAGAAAAGATTCTACCTTAAAACCAATCCCAAGTAACATGGTAAACACCTAGCAGGTGGCCAGAGACTGAAATAGACTCAGANAAGTACAAAAAAAAAAAAAAAATTAAACCAAAATAAGATCTCCTAAACAAACCCTCAGGACACTCCCCAGTGGAGTAGTCAATTATGCTTTCATGAAAATTCCCCTAGTCAGGGTCTAATGGCTAGGCAAAGCAATGACTCCTTAAAAGACATAAACTAAACTAGTCTTACCCAATTTCACAAACCCTAATGATTTATTTTAAACAAGGGAAACACGAAAAAGATGAATAATGACACCTTGTATCCTTTCATTTGTAGTAGATCCTCTTTGTCAGTTGTTTACTCCTAAGTTGTAGATCTCCTCCCAAAGATGACCTAAACAACATAGAAAGCAATATACAAGATAATATATGCAATCATTATGAACATAAACATGTACTAATATCATGAAATAATTTATAAACATTCAAAATAATTCACAAGAACATAAACGCATGAATTTGGAAAGGAAATCTCTCTTTTATTGATAACATGTAAGGAAGATTACAACCAGAATCATTGATGTCAACACCATTCAACAAACCTCACCTAGGTTCCTCCAATAAGACTCCAAGTGCATTCATCCCACAATCACTATCAAATCCTCACAATCAACATCCAAAACTAATGGGTTTGATGGATGGCATAAAGAGGATGAGATAATGAGAATGTTGAGTATGCATACTCAGAACTGGATGCATAATCTCACAGAGAAAGAAGGAGAAATTTGGGCATATTTTCTTTGTTTCTTCATTCTATATCCTCAAATGACCCCCCTAGGGCCCTTTTATATGGAAATTATATGGTTATTCAATTCTCAGAAGGGATACATGAGGTAAAAATGGTTGGGCAACCCATCATATCTCGTAAACCCCACTAGGAAGCGTAGATTTTTTTATTTATTTTTCAACTTTTGTGAGTGTAGGGGGGATGCATATGTATCATCTCATGTATTCACATGTGTTGCATGTGTATCAAGGCACATACACCTTGAAAATGGATTTTTTAAGAAGGAAACTCAACAAAAGTGATTTGCAAGTGTGTATATGGATGAGCCATGATAAAAAATGCATAATGATGGAATTTTGGACTATAACAAAAAGGACTTACCACTTCATTGCAAAACCCATGTATGCATGATAACCCACCAAAATAATAGAGAGGGGAAAATAGTTTCTACTTTCTAATTTTGACCATAGTGTTTGACACGTTTGTTAGATGTGATTTCCTAACAAGAACTCCTTGTTACTAACAGATTTTTCACTCATTATTGAATTCCTAGTTCAGTTATGTGGCCTTGGAGAATTTACTCTCTAACCCTACACCAAGGCCCTAGAACTTAGACAAAAATGTGTTTTCTATAAAGAAAACATGTAATTCCTTTTAAGATTAATGTTTCTTTTCATTTTTGTTTTTTACTGAAAGATATGGTGTGAATTCCAATGGAGTTTTTTACTCTTTCAATTTCCTAAACTTATAAGGGAAAAAAGATTAAAATGCAAATTATGATTGTTTTTTCTTTTCCTTTTAATGAATACTATGCAAAACTTGGAAGGGATTAAGAAGTTTCTTTGTTTTTATAAAATTTTCAACAATGTAGTTGAATTGCTCTAGAAAACCAACAAACATAAATTCAACAATATGCAAAATCTATAAAACAAACCAACTCCTACTTGAAACTTTCATTAGAAAAGAAAAAGATACTAAAAATTCAATGTGACCTATTTTATTTACTTTTTTTATTCAAATGAGCTAAAATGAAAAGGCTTAAGATGCACAAACCAGTAAATATTTCATACTTAACTTTTCCAACCATAAACAAACTCAATAAGGTAGGGAAAAGCTGAAAAACTCTAAATTTTTCACTTTCAGGACTCATCCATGCCTATTTCTGTAACAACAAGAAAGAAAACGAAAAAATGGTCGTGATTTTATATATAGTAAAAAGAACAATTCCAAGCACAAGGGAAAACAAGAAAGAAGGAAAACAAAACCGCCCATAAATTAATCAAGCAATCTTGCATGCATCTAGGATTTAATTGTGCACACTACAAGGTCTACAATAAATTCCTAAGATGAAAAGGAGCAAGAAAAACACCCAAAAAACAAGGAAAGAAATCCAAGTTCTTTCCCTAGTGGAGTCACCAATTTTGTTGTAGGGAAACTATCTAAAGGATAAGCAATCAAACCCTCATTGAGTGGGTGTGGCTCAATGAAATATAAAGGGATAGATAACATATTTATTTCTCCTAAAACTAACATGAGTTTTAAAAAGTAAATAAGAGAAGGAAGAAAGAGAATTTTTTTATTTTGGATGGTTTTCTAAAGTATCCATTGACTTTTTCTTGATCTCACTCTAGTTCCACTACTTCACCAAATAACCTACACAATAATCCAACAAGTAATACCTTCCCCATTCCTCATCAAGCAATAAATATAACTTGAATGAACAATGTTAAGGTCCTAACCCGCACATAGGTAGATCAATGTATTCAGATGTAATAAAGGTCAATATTAATAAGGCCTTTCAATAAAATAGAATAAGGCGGATGTAAGAAGACCTAATAGAAGCCTCCGCTTCTAGAAGGATCTTCCTCTAGATGCTTCTCTTAATAGAAATATTTAGTATAAATAAGGGTCGAGGGTATGAAAACCCTAGCTTGGAGATTATTGTAATAGAGCATTGCTCTATTGGAGGTTGCCCCCTCAAAGAGGCCTATGAACATTGATTTCTGAATCTAAGTGTTATTTCTATTGCAGTTCTTATATCATTTCCGTGTTATTGTGGAGATTATGTTGGATATTTTACTGTTATTCTGTCATTTCTAGCATTTTATTTTTGTTCTGCATATTTTGTATATCTGGTATCTTGCAAGTGGTATCAGAGCACTTTCCTTGGCAGAAATTGTGGGTATTTTTTTTTTCAGGGTAGAGACGTATTCCAACATCTTTAAGCCACAGAGATCTGTCATTACGTGCATAAACCTGCAGTTGAGGGATTCATACACGTAGGAAATACAAGTGGTTCTTAAGCGCACGTTTGTTGGCCACCCTTGTAACCACTCTTGGTACCCGATCGAGTGGTAGCGCATCAGACAGCACCTATGTACGGATCGACCTATATTTCCTGAAGCCCTCTTTAGATAAACCTATCGACTGCCGGACTACTATATTTTCACCGAGAAAAGCACTCGGTAAGATACTCTCTAGTACCTGGGTAGTCGGGTAGTATGGCTAAGGGTACTGTCTATCCTCCTTAGTTAGTGCCCTGAGATATTGGGTCGAGTACTACTATTGGACCCCGCATGTATATTAGAGAGCTATAGCACAGGGAAAACCCTTGTCTGTAGAACCCTTGAATACCTAACCCTTGGGGAGCATTAACATAAACATAAACAAATTAAACCGGCAAGATCTATTGCCGCGCATCAGTGTTCAAGTTGCCAAGTAAATACACATTTCTTTTTGGTTAAGCATTTGGGGATTTCAGCACTGCAGCATTCTTCAGACCAAAGTATAACCCCGCAGCTGTAAAAAAAA
>JASDQU010515157.1:0-11935 GCA_032191745.1 Picea mariana | reverse complement strand
TAGAATACTTGGGTCATCTACTGGGAAAGGATGCCGTCACGGTGGACCCAAAAAAGATTGAAGCTATGCAAGACTAGCCACACCCAAAGACTCTCAAAATCTTGCGTGGATTTTTGGGCCTCATAGGGTATTATTCCAAGTTCATTAAGAACTACAGAAATATTGCAGCACCCCTCACGACTCTCCTCAAAAAGAACTCTTTCACCTAGACTCCAGAAGTTGCTCAAGCTTTTCAAGCCTTGAAGATGGCCATGTGCACCACTCCGGTTCTGGCCCTTCCCGACTTCACAAAGACCTTTTTGTTGGAATGTGATGCCTCAGGGAAAGGAATCGGCGATGTCGCTATGCAAGAGGGTCGACCTTTGGCCTTCACTAGCAAGCAATTGTCTGAAAGGAATCTAGGCAAACCCATTTACAAAAAAGAAATGTTGGCGATTCTGCATGCCATTGAATTATGGCGTCCTTATCTCTTGGGGCAATGATTCCAAATTAAGACTGACCATCAAAGACTCAAGTACTTTCTAGAACAACACATTTCCTCCCAGGAGCAACAAAAATGGGTAACTAAGCTCTTTGGATATGATTATGAGATCATTTACAAGAAGGGAAAAGACAATGTCGTAGCGGATGCACTGTCCTGGAAATATGAAGACGAAGAATCCCTTTTTTCTCTTTCCTTCATTGTACCCGACTGGATCCAAGTTGTGCGTCAGGAATGGATTCAAGATAGCAAAAGTTCACATCTGATCCAGCAACTGCAAAACAAGGCTCAGGCTCCCCAGGGTACTCATGGCTTTAGGATGATCTTCGATACAAAGGCCGCTTGTATTTAAGTAAACAATCCAAGATGAAATCCATGCTACTTTCTGAGCTTCATGCTACACCCACAGTGGGGCACTCATGGTTCACCAAAACATATGACCGAGTCAAACGTTCTTTTTTCTGGGATGGTATGAAACAGGACATCCATAAGTTTGTTGCTGAATGTGAGTTGTGTCAATGCAACAAGGGAGAAACCATCAAATCTCCAGGCACCCTCCAACCGCTTCCAATTCCCCCTGCTATTTGGAAGGATATCTCTATGGACTTTATTACACGCTTACCCAAATCGAGGAATAAATCAGTCATAATGGTGGTGGTGGATCGTCTTTCCAAGCATGCTCATTTTTTCCCTCTTCACCACCCATTTATTGCATCCACAGTGGCTCAAATTTTCATGGATCAGGTATTCAAGCTTCATGGCATGCCGAACTCGATTGTTTCTGATTGAGACCCAACTTTCACAAGCAATTTCTGGCAAGAACTGTTTAAGCTACAAGGCACACAATTGCATCTCATCTCAGCCTATCATCCCCAGATAGATGGTCAGACAAAAGTTGTCAACAAGTGTTTGGAAACATATCTGAGGTGCTTTGCCTCTGAAAAAAAACACCAGTGGGCTCAATGGTTACCCCTCACCGAATGGTGGTACAACACTACATACCATACAACCACTCGCATGACTCCTTTTGAAGCGGTTTATGGACAGAAGCCACCTTCAGTTCTCTCATACTTACCGGGTACCTCGAAGGTCTAGGCGGTTGACCAAACACTTACAGTCTGAGGGGATATCCTTTGTACCCTTAAAGAGAACTTGATCATGGAACATAGTAGAATGAAGCAGCAAGCAGATCAAGGTCGCTCCAAACGTCGATTTGCATAAGGGGATCAGGTGTTTCTGCGACTGCAAGCATATAAGCAAACTTCTCTCAAGGCCAAGCAGTGTCAGAAGCTCGCACCCAAATTTTATGGCCCTTACACAATTCTCAAGCGGGTGGGACAAGTCACATATCAGTTAGCTTTGCCCAGTCAGTCGAAGCTACATCCTGTTTTTCATGTTTCATTCTTGAAGAAGGTGATTGGAACCCGGTGCCAAATTCAAACCAACCTGCCCAAGTTAGCTGAAGAAGGATCCATTTGGCTACAACCAGAAGCAATTTTGGACCAGCATGAGCATCACATGCATCAGCAAACCATCAAGGANAGTGGAAAGATATGACTCCAGCAGATGCCACTTGGGAACCAGCTACCATTTTGTAGCAGTTTCCACATCTCAAGCCTTGAGGACAAGGTTGTTTTTAAGGGGGAGGACATGTTAAGGTCCTAACCTGCACATAGGTAGATCAATGTATTCATATGTAATAAAGGTCAATATTAATAAGGCCTTTCAATAAAATAGAATAAGGCGGATGTAAGAAGACCTAATAGAAGCCTCCGCTTCTAGAAGGATCTTCCTCTAGATGCTTCTCTTAATAGACATATTTAGTATAAATAAGGGTTGAGGGTATGAAAACCCTAGCTTGGATATTATTGTAACAGAGTGTTTCTGTATTGGAGGTTGCCCCCTCGAAGAGGCCTATGAACATTTCTTTCTGAATCTAAGTGTTATTTCTATTGCAGTTCTTATATCATTTCCATGTTATTGTGGAGATTATGCTGGATATTTTACTGTTATTCTGTCATTTCTATAATTTTATTTATGTTCTGCATATTTTGTATATCTGGTATCTTGCAAACAAAGTATCAATCTAACAACTCAAGCTAAATGAAACAAAACCTCATTAAAGAAGTAATAAGATCCATAAACAAATATTTTTTTTTTCTTTGGGGGGTGGTGAAAGTGAAAGAAAATAGATCTATATTTATTAAATGAGAGTTACAACATCAATTATTACCTTGAGATTCATCACTGTACTCTTGTCTCCAAGACCCAAATTTCTCCTCCTTAGTCACAAATCCACCTCCATTGAACAAACATGATTCATAAATGTATCACAATAAGCTAGATAAGTGGATGACTAATAGCTCTCACCTAACCTCTAATCACACTAATGTGAATTCCATTATTCAATAATGATATTGAACTCACGACCAAGGATTATCACTAGAATTCGATACATAGGGACACTTGCATATATACTCTCATTCCTTGCCTTTGGCTCTCTTACTTATAAATTCCCGATGAGAGAATAAAGCACTGCATGCAATGCATGCGATGCCCTTGTGAGAAATTCACAACACCACATGAGCTTTTGGATCTTTCTAACTCATAGATTTTCATCTCTCCTCATGAATTTCTATTTTCTGAAGATTTAAGGGTTGGACGCGTGTTTTATATGGGAAAACCACAACCAAACATGTCTTATCTATGGGGAAAACATGACCTACCAGGTCTAACCTATGGGAAAGCCATGGAAAAACACTCATTTTGTAAGGAACAATGTGACCTTTATGTCCTTTTGATAATCAAGTCTTTTGTGAGAAAATCATCTTCATCTAATAGTTTATTTTTGTTCCTTACATGTCTTGGTCTATGGTGCCAAATAGAGGTATAATAGGGAGAGATGGAATTGAGATAGTAGACATTGTAGCCTAAGGATCCTATACATTAGGGATAGAAAATTCATCTTGGGAGTGGGGATCATAATAATCAGAATCAAGAAATGCATCCATGGATAGTTTGGAATAGGGGAAGGAGGAGCTTTAGATATCAAAGCGAGTCTCACAATTTTTAGAGTAGATAGGGAAGTAGATCGGTTAGAGGTGTTGATTTTAAGAAGGTTAGGGATATTGATATGTGGGGAGGGTTTGAACTCATAAATATAACATTTGGGATTTCCAACATGTTTAGGAACAATAACTTGGAGGTTGTGAGGTGACATTGTAGGTCATATAAGCAAGTATCAAGGGAGGGTTGGTGAATGGTACTGTGGGAGTATATAACATTGACCTGATCATCAATAGATATGTGATAATCATAAATGTAGTCAAGAATACATTGGGAACAATACATCCATTGATATTTCCAATTAAAATGTTGGGAGATATAGGGTTCAGATTCATTAGTGCTACCAAATAGTGGGGAAAAACTATTATTTAATGGAGGGGTTGTAGAAATTTGTTGAGAGGTGGGTATGGACTATGGCCTTGAACGAATGTGAGTGGATTCATAGACCATAGAAATTTTATCAATGGGGGATAAAGAAGGTTAATGATATGGAATATGGGATATATAGATCTTGATCTATATATGTTGGCTAGGGGTAGTGATAATGGTTTGGCTAGAAAATGTTTTTAAAGCAATATGGGCATATAAAGAACATGTTTTTTAATGGTAATTTAAAATTAATGGTTTCATAAAGGATTTATTCTGGATTTGGTAGTCAACACCATATATAAGTGCTTAGATAGTAGGGTAATATTGCATCCAATCATCTGAGAGAGTGATAGAATGGCTCGTGTAAGAGGTGTTGAGAGATTTCAAGAAACCTTTGGCTAATAAATTGGGGACAATCAAAAATAAAATTCACATATTTAAAAGTGGATTGACAACCTATAATGGAATAGGTGGAACTAATAACATATATAAACTAGAAAACTTGATTGACAACATATAATGACATAGGTGGAACCAACAACATAAATAAACCATTGATTTGATCAAGTAAAGAACCTAAGCATACTCAATATGATTATCATCAAGATCCATACGGAAGCCAAGGTGAACATGGCATAAAGCATATTTATTTAGGCATCTATCGAATAGGAAAATAATCACATGGTATTATTTCATATGATGAATATTGAGGAGAGTTGCAACACACTTAGCATCTATTTCATAGTCAAAATAAGGATGAACGATAATATCAATCTCAAAACATTCAACAACAATGGGTTTTTGAGAACCGGATCAAGCCATATACTTAGAATAGATGAGAGGGACAAAAATGGGTTGGATACCCATGCATACAACACATCACTTTGTTTCATGTCCCCACTTTTCGATTCTCCTATTCGGAAGTGGGAATGACTTCCATGGCTTGTCAGTTAAGAAAAAGGGAATCAAAAGGTGTTATTTAATGTCACTTAGTTAGGAGATTTTATGTATTTAAAGTGACATTATATTAATAAGTTACTTATTTATTATTAAAAGTGACTTTTAATCCTAAAGTGAAAGGAAAAAAGGGGATAAGGTCATATTTGATTTATTCAAAAAGGGGATAAGGGTTACATTTGATTTGGTCAAAAAAGGGAAAGTTCTAGAAAGAATGGAAAAAGGATAAAAGGAGGGGTAGAGCCTTACTTTGATATTATGATTTGATCTCTCATTTTGGAGGTTCTCTTGGAGCCATTTTTTCGTTAGGGTTTGGAAAAACCCTTCCACTATTGGTTTAGTTTTGGTGGTGCAATATCCACCCTAGCTATACAAGAGAGAAATCCACACAGGATTTCCATTAGAGCCTAGACAAGAGGGGAATTCATCCAGTATTTCCATTGGAGCTTTAGTTGAGTTTGTTTCAATTGGAGGTAGATCAACGTGCATAGGGATTTGACAATTTTTTTCAAAGGAGGTCAAGTATCGATTTTTCAAAGGCGGGGAGGGTTTTGGGGAGACCGTGACAAGATTCATCCCTGCAGGTTAAACATAGGGCATCCCGCAAGGCCCCAAATGTTGTTCAGTTGTGTCCTATGAGGTTCTGCTTGTTGTGCAGCCTCATCCAGTGAGGATTTCTGGGAATTGGGGCTACATGCATGTTGAGGTATAGATAAACAGATCATGGTGGTAGGTGTTTTCTAGAACAAATTGATACTGTACCAGCAAAGGTGAGATAGTACAAAGGAAGACATATCTTGAGGATATATTGGGAATGATTATAAGGTTTATTGTTGTTGTTGTTAGTAGAAATTACAGTTGCTTGGAAGCTAGTAGATCTGTGTGTTTAGGAGGCTTGGAAACTGCTGTTATAGCCATTAAGGATCTTTATATTTGTTGTGATTTGGATTTCCACACCATAATAAGATGCCATGTTTATCTTTTCTATTCCTTTTTTAATGGGTGCATGTGATGTATTTGACAATATTTTTACCTTGGTGATGTATGAAAACTATTTGTAAGGAATTTGTAACAAAGTGTTTGATAAAATCACACAAAGAAAAATAATAATTTGGGTAGAAAAAATAATATTTCCACCCATCCTAGTTGGGCACATTACAGTGGTATGAGAGCTTGTGATCATCCCAACCTATGAGGATATACAAGCTTTGCTATCAAACTAAGGAAAAGGTGCAAGAAAAGATGGGAGTAGGTTTTTCACTCAAATGGTTAAGTCGGATGGAGGAATATCTAGAGCCTATGTTTGAAATCTCTAGGACACTAGCAATGATTAAAAACATTCCTTGCCACTACTAGAAGTATCTAACATTAAGTGAGGAGATACGTGCATCTTTTCCCTTTAAAATATAGTTCACCCTCAATTAAGGATGTTGGCCCAAGAATTTGGACGAGGATTCCTTTAAAGGCGCAGGGAAGAAATTAAAGAGAAATGAGCATGAATAACGGGTGGAAGAGAATACATCTAGCCATGCAGATGTTGTTTGCATAGATGAATACCAAACAACAGCTTCTGATACATCATCAGAAATGACTGATGAGGTCGATCACACTAGTGTTCTTGATGGAGAAGATGAAGCTACAACATCTTTTCCTACTTATGATGAATATGAGAATATGCTATGTAACACCCTCTTTCCCCCAGCTTATAATTAATCATAAAATAGGATTTCCATGCCGAGGCATGTAGACAATGTAAATGTATTATTGTTTGAGTTGCCAATAATTAATTGTGGGGGTGAAGCATTGAAAGTATTGGCCATGATATCACTAGAGGAAGAATGTGAAAAACTATACAAGAGGGTTCATTATATGAAATAACCCCAAATTTCCCTTGATGAGGATGATAAACCTCCTTCGGACCCCAAGGAGAGAAACCAGTTAATGAAGAAAGGACCAGTGGTTGAATTATCAACCACCCCCATGAATGGGAGCATGGGTCTAGCTATATAATGTTAGCCCAAAGTACCACATAGATATGCATACCTGAGCTTCCTTCTGACAGAAGGAACGTGATGGGTCGGGAACCTTCTGAGAGAAGGAAGGAAAGAGATATACACAGGGGGCAACCATGAAAGAGGGGAGGAGAGAGCGCAAGCTTGTAAGGGAGATGCACATATCTCTCTAGGGGATAAGGAATAGAAGGCTGTGAGATTGATGCGAGAGAGCATCTGATAAATCTCGTCGAGGCCATAACAGAGAGATATGTCTGAGAGTTACAGAGAATGAAATCCGACCAGAAGCGGAACAAAGAAGGAATCCTTGAGAACTCTGAGAGTTCCTTGGTGATATCATGGCTTGGCATGAGGGTGGATAGATTGATAAGAGTGATTTCCTTTGAGCCTATGGTAGGGTGGAAGGACGAACACCCATAGTCATTCAGTTGGCGGCAACCTATAATGGATAAGTATTCTCCTGCCCTGTGTAATTGAGATGGAAATGTGTACTGAAATTGGATATACTGTGAATGTTTTCATAGATGTGCATGATTGATTAATGAATATATTGTATCCCTTCTATTTCTTCTTGGTTTTGTAATTAAGAAAGTAAGAAATTATATGGTTCGGGAATGGCTTGTTCTCATAAATTCTTGTGTTCTATGGTGGCTTAAGCTAGAGCCACAAACTGTGATTTCGTCAACCTTAGGTATAGTTTCATGTACGTATGACTACCCACCTATCGTCCTAAGTCACTTGGAGGAAGGAGTGGGATAAGCTCAAGAGAGGTATTGAAGATATGCACAGGCTCTCTGCAAGGTAAGCAAAAACTGAGAAACCACTTAATTCCTAGACCCGATGAAGGTGCGCAATAGTTGCATCAAAGAACCCCTCTATGTGTTAAGTCCAAGAGAAAGAGCGTAATGCTTTTCAATCCTTCANTCATAACTGACAAAAATCTAGAGGGATAGCGAGAGATTCAAGTATCGAAAGGGATTATCCTTTGTTTGAAGGAGGACCTGTCCAAGTAGTGCCCTAGGCCAACACTTAGCAGAAGTATTGAATACAACCAATTGACGGTTGGTCAAAGCACGAGGAGTGCGTGCAGAGAGGACTTATTCCAAGTATTAAAGCTCAGGAGAGATAGCGTCTTTAGAATGGGGGTTACACCCAAGACATCAAGCTCACAGAAGAAGAATCCCTAAGGACCAAGCTCAGAAGAGACAAGAACTTTTTAGAAGCGCAGATGAGGTCCAAGAGGTGAACTTGTTTCAAGTTCGTAAAAGACGAAGTTGAAACATTTGGAATCTTCTAAGTAAGGAAGAAATCACAAGCTCAGGAGAAATATTTCAGTAGCCATAGATCAATGGCAGAGGAGGACATCTTGACCGTCAAATCCATGTCCAGAAACCCATCATAGAGCACAGGAGGAGAACAGATCTCAGTCGTCAGATCTGAAGCACGTGGACCAACAGTCGTTGGATCTAGAGGAAGGTGCACGAGCCAAGTTCTAAAATCATCATATCCATCCATCGGAAGGGACGCATGGTGAGAGCTCAGAATTTTTCTGACTCGTAGAGCAAGAAGGTCAAAGAACATACTACTCGAACTCGTGATGTGAAAAATCATGATTTGATCGTAGCCATACATCAAGGAGGGTACGTGGAGAAATTTTAGCACTTCGCTGACTCACGACTTGAAGAGGTCAAAGAGTAGAGTTGGGAGAATTTGTGAAGTGCAAACTCATGAAAAGATCATAGTCATTGATTGTCCCAAAAGATCATAGCCATTGGCTATCTCGATATCATCAGAATTGTCCATTTGGAGGGATGAGTGGCAAGAGACTAGCATTTCGCTAACTCTCAGGAGGGAAAAGTAAAAGAGGGAAGTCGTCAGAACTTGTGATACGCAAAATTTCGATGTTCTTGAGAGTTGGGCCCCAAGTCACGATGAATGGTCATATGGATGGAGGCCAAGGCAGGATCTAGCATATGTTAAGCTCCTTCCGACATTTGGGAGTTGGGGAGTCAGGGTTGGCTCACTTGAAAAGTCCCGATATGCAAATTCGTGAAGAGATCTAGACCATTAGATCTAGAGGAGAGAGAACCGTTAGATTTGGGAGCCCCAAAATGTCGGCATCCCAAAAATTGGGGATGTGAAGAAATTTTTGACTAAAAGGTCGCAAGTCGGGAAATTCTGATTCGTGAAAGGAGGATCTCGACCGTTGATTGAGAGGAGGAGTATAGATCGTTGATTTACCATAGAGTGGATATCAGAAGATCAGAGGTAAGGAGTCTTTTGACTTCACAAAACACAAAGTTCTGATATAAGAACGAATGAATCTAACCATTGGATCACAGGAGCGTGTGGACCGCTGATATGGCATTGGGATTTCGGAGATCGAGAGAACGGAGGTGAGCCGTATCAGGGATTCCCGATACGTGAAATTCTGAAACACCTTTTGAATTGGCACTTGGTTTAACCATCGTCGTAGTTAGAGGAACCTAGTGAGAAGAGATAGCACCGAGAGAAAATATTGTTGATTAAAACATCGAGGATTGTGAGTTTAGGAAGAAGGGAGTTAGGAGCGACATGCATGCAAAAATCATGAAGTAGCGAAACACGATGCACCTTTTGGGCGCTCAGCCAGTGGTCAAAGGTGGTGGTCACGTGGAGGAGGATATGAGAGGATTTATCCAATGCTAATATCTTGTTGGGAGTGGGATATCGGCAGAATCATGGTGGCTCATTCGCAAAGTCTCGATACGCAAGAGTGCAATGCACCTTTTTCATAGGCATGCAGTCACAGTGATGGTTGCGTGGAGTAGTGGCTCACGCTTGGTGCTTAGTCACATAGGCAGAGTTTCATAAAAAGTACTTGTGGTTTTGTTCCTGAGATTCCAGCAGGGAATTGAAGAGCTTCTCCATCTCAACAGAGTTGAGAATGATCCTTTACCATGAGGTCGGACTGGTTCCTTAAACTTCCAAATTAGGAACCAGGAATGGAGTTCATGTCCTTTAAGAAAATCAAAAGAGAAAATTTTTAGTCCTTGTCGTGGGGGTGTTACAAAATGGTATCAGAGCATGGTTACAACACTTGGCCTTCTTGGGCTCATGCACGAGTCACATAAAGAGGTATTTTTATCTTCATTTACTCCTTGAGGAGAAGGACTACAGATTGAACTGGTGAGTTTAGGAATTCTTGTTGAATTCAAAAAAAGAATTTCTTTAGCCCTTTGTCAAAGTGATAAATACTCTTACCATAGTAGGAATATGCTAATTAACATTTATAATAAGACTTGAATGTGGATAGCTAAAGGTGGCAGGGTTCTGTCAAGGGTAGCTGAAGCCTGAAAGTCAGATGACCTGATGTTAGTGACACTACCTCTAAGCATGTGCAGTTGGAACATTAGGCACTGATGATGGTTGGTTATATAATGGCTAATGCCTTTGAAGGATTAAAGGAATCTGATAGGATTAGGTAGGATCCTTGGCAGTATAATTACTGCTCTATATTAAACTCGGAGCATATAATGCCTCATGACCAGGGGAAAGGTGAGATGGGTAAGTCCTATAGAAGTTGAGGCAAGAAGGTTTTTCTTGCCAATTGTTATAGTATAAAAGGGAAAGTGGCCCTGGTTGGTTATTTCCTTGAGAAAAGGCAACATTAGTATGAGTTATAACTATGAGATTAGTCATGTAAGAGATTGTAATATCTAACTAAAAGAACACTAATGATAAAACTAAGCTAGTATGATGAATACTTAGTTGTGTGTGTATGATTGAGAGCATGGATTTAATGCATTATGAAGATTCTTGATATGAAGCCTGATATTAATACCAGTTAGGTACGAATGATATTAAATGTGCAAGTGATGCACATATATGATGTAAGAGTATAAGTATACTAAAAGCCCAATATGGTTGCCTTGATGAGTGAAATGTGAGGCAAGCATAGCACTTGCCAAGATTGAATGAATACCATGGATGCATGGTTGACTCCATTCTGAAGAGTCATGGAAGTTATGTTTTGAATGATAGGTTAAGTGGAATGTGCTCCATCTCCCCAAGAAAATCCAGTACAAATAAATGAAAGAGTAAACGAGCAAGGATGCTCTGTTGTCATGATAAGAGGCAAATGATTATGCCTTTGGGGATTGCATGAGAATGATTGTAAACAATCACGAGTTGAATGATTTTAAAGTATATAAGTATGTAGGCTATGAAATATACCTATGGCAACTACACATAGGCTTATGATTATGAGTATACCAAAGTACATCATGGATGTAAGTTATCAAAAACTAGAATATGTGTGGATGCATAATCGGGAATGCATGTCGGAAATGTATGTCTATGTCCCTTAAAGAATGCTTATTAACAAGTTGAAGATAATTCAAGCTTGAGGCCATCACAAATAGTGATGGATATGCAATAAGGAAGTTGCATGTTGAAGGAGTTCACTATGGTGGAACTGTGTGAAGACTATGTCAGGAAAACAAGGTCACAACCTTAATGACTGTTGAGAATTAAGTAGTAAACCACAAGATTATATATATATATATATATATATATATATATATATATATATNTTTGAAAAACATCACATAATGAGTCGAAGACTAATAAATGAATAGTGACCATCCCGATGACCGAATGGTAATGTGCTGGATGCACAGGTTCATGATCCATTATGAACAAAAACATTTCTATTAAAGCATACTATTGTATTCCAAAAAGGGTTAGGGTGAGGCCTAACCAAGGCTACTCAGGAAAAGAGCAGAAAGATCACAATAAAAGGTAGATTGCATAAGTAAAGGAGGAACACTTTCCTCACCCTAAGAACCCTAAATTGTTTAACAGAGTCGTAGGATTAAAAGAGAAGTTGTTGAAACTGGTATTGTTGACAAAAGGCAAGTAAACCCTCTGAGTATGATTAGATGAATAAATGAGTATGTTTAACAGATTAGACTTGGTTGAAGCCATGATTAATAAAAGGCAGTGAGGCCTTAGAGATAACTCAACTGGGCTGAAAAGTTCCAGGTAGTGTGGGAAGAGTTGGAAGAAG
>JASDQU010515156.1:23530-39578 GCA_032191745.1 Picea mariana | reverse complement strand
GATTCTATTATGGTGGTCATGGACAAGATTACTAAAGATGCCCATTTTATTCTGATGAAGTTAGCACACAAGGCAACCGACATTGTTGATATTTACATGAGAAAAATTGCCAAGATTCATGGTGTACCTAAGATAATTGTGTCTAATAGAGATTCCAAGTTCACCTCAAAATTTTGGAGAGGGATATTCAAATGATTTGGGACAAATCCGAATTTCAGCACAACCTATCACCCTGAGACAGATGGAAAAACAAAGAGGGTAAATCGGGTGATTGAATATATGATCAGGATGTATGTGATGGATAATCCATCAAAATGGGAAGACTACCTTCATTTGGTATATGTTTCTTACAAAAATGGGTATTAGACATCTTTAAATATGAGCCCATTTGAAGCACTTTATGGTAGAAAGTGCAACATGCCAGTGAGTGGGGACAACCCAATAGACCACATAGTAGTTGGTCCAGATCTACTCCAGGAAGAACTTAAAGGCTGCCTAGGATAGGAAGAAAATATGTGCAGATAAAGGAAGAACCCACAAAGAGTTTAAAGTGGGTGATCACATGTTTTTGAAAGTAAAGGCCAGGTGCAGTTCCTTGAAGTTGGGAAAATGTTCTAAGTTAGCAATGCACTATTGTGGGCCATTTGAAATCCTTGAAAGGATTGGTCCCATCGCATATATTATTGCATTACATGAATCCTTGTGTATTCATAATGTTTTCCATGTGTCATGGCTTAAAAAGTACGTATCTGATGCTAATCATATTATTGATTGGAACGTGATTCAGGTGGAGCCAGTAGGCGATTTTCAAGTGCAATCGGTTTGCATATTGGATCAGAAAATAAAGAAGCCCCGGAATTGAGCCATGGAGATGGTAAAGGTCCAATGGACTTGGTATGATCCTTAGGATGTAACCTGGGATCACGAGGATGCTATGCAGGTAGAATATCCTCATCTTTTTGAAAATTTTGTATGTAGATGTGTATTTGATGCATTGAGGACAATGCATAAATAAGGGGGATGGGGATGTAATGTCCATGGTCCGAAACCCTTTTTAATTGCACATATAGGTTGGTGAGATGTGGTATGAACTGTAAATGTAAATGTACATTTAGGCTGGTGAGTCATTGGCACTAAGTTTTGATGTTGCACACACCTGAGTAGTGCGCGAAGTATTGTATCAAAGACAAGGTGCACACATTTAAAAGTGTTGCGTGCACCTGGGTAAGTGCACACATTTCATAGTGTTTCTTGCACTTGGTTAAGTGTGCAGGAATGAACTGGAAGTGCACATAGAGCTAAGTTATATATATGTATATATGGTTGTATATGTATCGAGGCCAAAGATCCCGTGTGATTATGGGGATGGTGAGCTGGGACGCATATAGGACAGTGCGCCTATCCATGTAAGTATAATCACAATTATTAATATTATTACATCGTTGCACATAGATAGACTCAGATGAAAAGACATGGGGGGGTGACTCCACCAAAAAAGGGAAAAGGAGGTGGGACGTAAGTCTTAGTGGAATATTTTATAATATTTCTAGAAAAGTGTATGTTGGATAATCATTTTATCCTAAGTTCATGAGGGTAGGGAATGAGTAACCAAGTGGCTTAATCTACTTATGAGGGTGATAAGTGTTGATTTGAAGACATACAATATATATTGTTGGCCTTAGTGTATTTTGGGGGGATTATTTTCAGATTATTTTCAAGATTCACTCTGGTGTGCAGGGGGGGTCAATTCCAGAAGAGGATGACTATTACCTTATCTACACAAATAAGATCGTAAGGACTCATGGAAATTTAATCAGAGTTTACTGTTGAAGAGACAGGTTGTTGGGCCATTGAGCAATACTCTGGGTGAGATATTTTCTATTGAAGAAGCAGTTTGTCAGGTCTGTGAGCATACTCTCTAGGTGAGAATTATGTTGGGAATTTTTCCTTGGTGCACCGAGCATTAGTCGCATGGATATGAGAATTCCTATCTAGCTTGTTGTTGGTAACCCTATAAGGGAAGTGGGGCAGTCGAAGGACTATTGAGCAGAGAAGGGTCACACTTCCTTAGGTGTGATAGGTGTGTGGGGAATGAGGGACTATAGGCTAGTTGTAGCAACAAACACTTAGGAATGATCAATTCTGCTGAGAATCAGACCTTAGCTTGTCACTATGAACCCTTTTTTCCCTGGTGGAGTTAAGCCCTGACTTGGGGGTGACCTGTTGCTGAAATATTATGAGAAATAGAGTCTATGGATGGGAGGAACGTCCGAGTTCTGCATGCAGTTGATGACTTTCATAAAAGATACGTGTTATTATGTGTTTTTATTGTTCACTGTTTTCTTGTTTATATATGCTTGATATGGGTTAATTCTTGTATGTTGTCACATATAAGTAATTGTTGTTATTTTGTATTATGTTGTTTGCACATGTAAGTATGGTGCTTATATCCTGTATTTGTAGTTTTGCATGGATATAACAAATGTTGATAGTCTTTCCTATTAAGTTAAACTTGTAATTTTAGTTATGAGTCTTCAAGAAGAGGATTGAGTGGTCGGGTGCGCAACAAAGTAGCTTGTCTGCACAGGAGGCTGGAAATCATGTGTGCGTTCAGGTTAATAGACCCCGCGCACAGGGAAATCAGAATTGACGTGTGACACCAGGGTGGTTGTGCACACAATTGTGCTATTTGATCAGTATGTTGGTGCACACACTTGTTTGAGTTACTTCCGTTCCTTAAATTTTTGTTAAAAAGGTGAAAGTTGGTGTGGTGCAACTCAGTTTGAGGTTGAGCACACTACTCAAGTGATACTGCACAAACTAGTGTTTAGTACAGAATCTACACAATGGAATTTTGGAGTAGCATGGCCTAGTAGTATGTTTGGGATGTTAAAGTTTGGTTGATTTCGAGCAATTTTAGAGCATGTTGTAAGCGTTGGTAACAAAAATGTTACAAGGTGGTAACAAGACTCAGTGGGAGACTTGGCACGTTACAAATTAGTATTGTTGGTACAATGACAGACCCAGGGTTCAACTCCAAGAGCACACCAACAAGCCCTCACCACTGGCCCTTTCAGAAACACATGTGAAGCAGATGCAGTATCACCCGAAGCAGTTATGAGGGGGTTGCAGGACAGAGATGTCTACAACCAAAGGGAATATCAGGTGTGAATAATACAAGAACAACACAGCATTCATATATCAGTTATAAGCTTGGATCTACTCTGCACATCTACTTATCAGATCTAAAACAATAATGCAATCACAATATATCAATGACAGAGATAGAATACCAATCACACACAACACAAAAATATATGCGGTTCAACCTCTCTCTAGGGCTACATCCACATAACTGTGCTTTATAATATGTTAAGATGAAGCATATAGTTCTTTTCTACGCTCTTAGCCAACATATCCTCTTTCTTCTCCTCTCTTTCTCTCCTCTCCTTGCACACCTAGTTGCAGGGTCAATCTTCACACCCAACTGAAGATCTTACAATACCGGAAGGCTCTCACACTTAGCACTTCTCTCTCACACAACAATAATCTCTCACAATAACAACTAGATCGAGTAACTCAAACCTGAACCAACCCTATTCCCTCATATGGGTTCTTATTTATTCATTACAATCACTTACCGACATCCTTAGGTCAAGACCTAGGTGTCCAAAACCCTAGATACCAAAAACCCAGGTGTCTAAAACCCTGGGTCAACTTGACCCATATTTTCAGGGCTTCGCCAGCTTGTCTTTCCTTCTTTCTCGCGTGGTGCTTTAAGGAATCCAATGGTGGCTTTATCCTCTTTCTAAGTTGTCCATGATCCTTCTTTCTTGCTGATCTATCATCCTCAATCTCCTCATCCACCGACTTTCTTCGCTCCATATTCTCTGCTCTTTTGCTTACTTTGACCCAGTAACAGTCACTGTGTCTTCCGTGAAGTTCAAATTTTCCTTTTTCTTCCTTGATCTTCGCTTGCTTCCATAACCAAGGGCCAACATGTCCCCAACACTCACCTGTGACTCATCCCGAGGCACTTCAGATCTCATCTTCATGTTTTACTTCGATTTCAGACTGCGCAGTGCAGCCTCTGCTTCTGCTCTATGCCTCCTTTTCCTCCTTGTGTAGACTGTATTTTCTGTGTCTGGTACCCAGTTTCAACTGCACCTGGTACCTAGACCCTTTTCTTGTTGCGTTTACTGAGAACTACAGGGAAGTTGGTTGTCATAGTACAATTTCAACCGGCTCCCATTCACTAATCCTTCCTTCCACTCCCCATTCAGAGTCTTCAATTGCGCAACTCCTCCCTCTGTAACATAAGAGATCTCATATGGCCCTAGCTAATGAATTATGAACTTCCCAGGATGTTTGATGAACTTACTGTCATATATCAGGACTAGATCACCTTATCTAAATGCCTTCTTCTTGATGTGCCTGTCATGACAAGCCTTCTCTCTTTCCTTCTGAACCTGCTGATGGAATCCTGCAATAAATATGTCTTCCTCCAATTCAACCAACTGTGCAAGCCTCTCTTGAACAACTCCATGGTCATCCATATCTGTAAAGGCAACAATTCTTAGGCTTGGTACCAGATATTCCATTGGAACAATAACTTCAAGACCATATACCAACTTAAAAGGTGTCTGCATTGTCAGTTTCTTACAAGTGGTTCTATAGGCCCATAATACTGCTCGTACTCTTATATCCCAATCATCCTTGTTCACACTGCAAATCTTCATCAGTGCTGTCTCCAAGATCTTGTTGAATGCTTCAACTGTCCCATTTTCTTGTGGATGGTATGGTGTGCTCTTCTGATGGAGGACGACAAATTTTTCAGTCAGGGATTCAACTATCTTATTGATGAAATGTGTACCTTGATCACTCATAAAGATCTTTGGGCATCCAAATCTGGTTATGATGTCATCAAATATGAAGTGCACAGTTGTAGTTGCACTATAGTCTTTAACTGCTCTTGCTTCAGCCCATCTGGTCAAGTATTCTGTTGCTGTAATTATGTACCTTGCTCCTATACACTTTCTTGGTGGGTTTATAGGTCCAACGAAGTCAATGGCCCATTTATCGAATGATTGTAGGGTCTGCTGTGGGGCTAATGAAATTTCATCTCTTCTGGATGGTTTCCCAACTCTTTGGCATACGTCATAGGCTCTAGAATAGTCTTTAGCATCTCTGTGTAAGGTAGGCCACCAAAGGTCAGCTCTAAGAACCTTCTGCTCAATTTCTTTCCCTACGTAATGTCCTCTTGCAATGACTTCATGAGCTTCTGCGAGGATCAATGGTTGTTCTGCCTCCATAACACATCTTCTTAATATATCATCAGGTCCCATATTGTATAGATGTCCAGCTATAAGTGAGAAGTCTACAATGTGCACTACTAGTTGTTTCTTCTGAGGGATTGTGTACTCACTAGGTGAAATTCTTGTTGATAGGAACTGGACTATCTCTACGAAGTGGTCATCGATATTCCTAATGGGTAGTAGCTGTGCATCCGGTAGTGCATCCTCCAAACTGGTTGGCTCTTCACCATGTTCCAACCTTGACAAGTGATCAAGACCTTTGTTCATTCTCTCTGGCTTTACTATGATCTCAAAATCATATTCCTGAAATAGTAGAAGCCATCTGCATATCCTTCCCCCCAACATTGGCTTGTTGACTAGGTATTTCAGCGCAGAGTGATCAGTAAACATTTTCAAAGTGTCCTCCCAACAAGTAGTTGCAAAATTTCTGCAATGCATATACCATGGCTAACCCTTCTCGCTCAGTGGTGGTGTAATTAATCTCAGTAGTTGATAGCTTCCTGCTAGCAAAGGCTAATAGATGGTCAATATATCCTCCTCCAAGTTGTGCTAACACAACTCCTAAATCAATGGAAGATGCATTGACATGCACATGAAATTCCTTGGTCCAGTCTGGGAAAACTAGAATAGGCGCGATAACCATTTTCTGTTTCAGTGTGTCGAAGCTCTGCTGGCATTCTTCTGTCCAACTAAATTGATAGTCTTTCTTGAACAACTTCTCCATGGGTCCTGTAATCTGAGCATATCCTTTAATGAATTTTCTGTAGTATCCTGTGTGTCCCAACACAATGTGCAACTGTTTGACTGAAGTAGGAGGGGGTAGATCAACTATAATGGAAAATTTGGATGGATCTACCAGCAAGCCTTGCTTTCATATGATATGACCTAACAAAACTCCAAATGGTGAAAAGAAAATACATTTCTTCAGGTTCAAGGAAATTTAACACTGCCTGCATTTATCCAACATTAGCCTTAGACATTCAATATGATTCTTCAATAAATTAAAAATAGTGCAATCATCAAAATATGCTTCTAGAAATTTATGTAGAAATTCCTTGAATGCTTCGACCACCACCTTGGAAAAGATGGTCGGGGCATTATTTAATCCAAATGGCATCACTGTATATTGGTAGGATCCCCATTCTATTGTGAATGTGGTCTTATGGCGATCTTCCTTTGCAATCCTGATCTGATGGTATCCTGAAAATCCATCTGTAAAAGAATATACTTCCTGGCCTCCCACATTATCTAACACTTCGTTAGTGAATGGTGTAGGGAAGGGGTCATGCAAACAAGAATTATTCAGCTTCCTAAGATCTACGCATATCCTAATCTCTCCTATATTCTTGTCTTGTACCACCATAGGGCTAATCCACTCTGACTCTTCGACAAGTTCTATAATCCCTGCTTCCAACATTTTGTCGAGCTCAATTTTCACTTTTTCCTTATATTTAGGGTTCAGTCTGTACGGTCTCTGTTTGACTGGTCTAGCATCTGGTTTTAAAAGAATCCTCATCTCACCCATAGGCCCTTTAATGCCCTTCATATCAGTGAACTTGGTTGGAAACAAGTCCTGATATTCACGCAGTAACTCTGTAATTTTGTCAATGGTAGCAACATCCCAATAATCTTCGACATTAGCAAGCTTCGGGGTCTATTCTGTTCCAATATTGACCTTATTAATCTTGATCGGCTATCCAATAAATAGTAACTCAACTCCTGGTCCTTCTACATCTCTATGGCATTCTGTTTCTACGATGTTCACCTTTCTTGGATCATCATCTTCATTAGCATTGATGTTGTAATGGCCTTGTAGTTTCTGGAGAGGCGTAGTCCATTTGTCCTCTTCTTGTTCCAAAGGAAGGCTAGATGCCTCCTCGAATACTTTCTGTCTCACAATTTGTAATGCTTGATCTACTGAAGGATATTAAATTTCAAATAAGAAGGTAGTTACAAAATTCTGTGTCATACCTTTCTAATCTGAAGTGATGAGGCGTAGATCTACTTGAAGGTACCGGTTGATAGGTGTTGTGTCCTGTGTGTTGATGAATTTGTGTACCCATTGTTCTTGAGGGACGTTTCTCTAGGCTTCCTCATAGCTTCTCACATGGTCCTTTGGGCAGCTTCGACCTATGCATCGAACTTCGCAGCCTTGCACTTATGCTGAGAACCATGCTGTCATCAAGGTACGACACTGTATCCAATCCGTAATGTTAATTTTGTGTTCCCCCCACCATCTTGCTGGGGTTGCTCTCAGGGCCTCATCCATCACCAATAGTCTTTGTTTCATTGGTACACTCTCTTCAAATCCTGACAAGAAGGTTTCTAAAGGATTTAGACCATCAAAGGTGGGTAAGTTACTTACTGTTGTGCCGATCCAGCGAACTTCTCTGGTTAGTCTAGCACATATTCTTGTAGATACTTCATACATTTTATTCTTCCAATTCTCTGGTTCTTCTTCTGAGTCTGATGAGCATACGCTGTCACTTCGCCAGCTTAAGTTTCCATCGGCTATGGGATTAATGTAATCCTGATGTCTGGATGTTAATTTCCATATGTTTTCTAGTTCGTATGTGCAGTCTTCTTCTCTGATGGGCTCTGTGTATCGCTGACCTTCATCTGGATCTAAGGGTGCAATGAACCTAAGTATTTCTTTTTCAAAAGTCATACGTCTCTTATTTAAATCAACCACAGTGGAATTATTGAAGGCCCAATCAATTCCTAACAGCGCAGGGTAAGGTTAGATGTCGTCAACTATCTCAATTACCTCAAAATCTGCAAATGTTCTTATGCCATCAATGTCCACAGGGACATGTTCCAGTCTGCCAAAGGGGCTGACAGCTTGCTAATTGGCCATCCCGAGCCTGATAGGGGAATAGATCAACTTCGGTTTTCCCATCAGTGCCCAAGTTTTCTTCGTCATGACATTGACCTCTGACCCTAAGTCGAGGAATACATAATCTATCTCATACTCTCCTATTTGAGCAGTCAAATGTAATTCCTTATTGATCCTTCTCTTCTTACCGATTTGGTGTACTTCCCTATTTAGTAAGGGGTCTATCTTTCCTAGCACATATTGTCTGATTAAATTTTGTAACTCTTTTACAACACTTTCATCCTGAATCAACTCAATACAAGTATATAGGAATTCCATGAGCTTGCTTACCTCTTTTTCTTCTTTTGGCGAAGCAGACTGATCAAATTCCAGAGGCATTCCACATTCTCTCACTTCTAGTCTTTTCTTCGATGAGGAACCTTGGTCTCCTCAGAATTCTTTTCTTTCTTCCTCAAACATTTGTCTTTCTTTCTTTGCATCAAACATTTGTGTCTTCTCTGTAGCTTTCCTGATTCTTGAGTCTTCCATAATCTTCCCTGGGGTCGGTCTGTCTTCTCCTATAACAACACCTCCTCTGGATATAACAACCACTCTAAGGTCTTCTCCGTGAGGTTCAACATATATCAGTTTTACTTGTGGGCTCTTCTGAGGTCCTCGTCTTTCCTGAAGCTTAGCCAACAACATGGGACAATCTTCTATAACATGTTCAAACGAGCTACAATAGCTGTAAGTAGTACAAGGGTTATGGAAATTCATTGCAAGGTGTCCTGGTTGTGTGTAGTTATAATAGATTATCTATCCTCGGCCTCGACCCATTCCTCATCCTCGTCCTTGTCCTCTCAATCCACCGCGAGGATTAAATTTTCCTCTCCCAGGGGAGTTATACTGTGCAGTGTTTCCTTCTTGTGGTAATTCACCTTGAATCTTATATATGTCTCTCGACATTTCATGCATGAGATCGTAAGCCCTACGATCCCTATCATCATGTCCCACGGATTTATAGAACGTGCAATAAAAATTTGTGGGTGCCTGAACATACTTTTGCATGTAATAGCACTCACCAGGGCGATGCCTGTTTATGCATACCTCGCACCAGGGTAAGGTGACTTGTTTCAAAGGGCTTGGGGCTCGAGAAGACAAGTATTCATTGAATAGGGGATAATGTTCCTTGTCATGGCCTTCTGATCTGCATTTGGCACACCAGATGTCTTCTCTTTTATCTTTTCCCTTGTCTTTCTTCATGTCTTTGACCTGCAGAGACAAACTAGTTAGCTGACTCAAGATCTGACTCATACATGAACTGGATTCTCCCATAGGGGCTGATTCTAACTTTATGGCGATCTCCAATGCCTCATACTGTGAAGAAATCTTCTGTTGTATCAGGGCAACTCTCATGTGTGGTAAGAGGGCAACAATGAACCATTCTTTGTGCTGTTCATTTGGGATTTGAAAAGTCAATCGGCCTATTAAGGTTTTGAATCTCTAATCGAATTCCCAAATAGGTTCGACCACCTTCTACTTGATCTCTTTCATCTCTGTAATACATTGTGACTTTGACTTGGGTTTCTTGAACTCTACAATCAATGCATTCTTAATCCGATTCAGTGGATTAGGCTGTGCAAGTCCTTGAACAAGCTTCATGTACCAACTCAGTGTGCGATCCCTTAGAGTGGTACTAAACTGGGTTCTTTTGACAACTTCATCCATGACATTTTTAATATTCCATACAACTTCACATAGGAACCAGTACTGGTCAGGATCTTTAGATCCATCTCCCCTAAAGATAGGGAGTCTCATCTCATCTGCCATAGATCTTCCTAGGGTCCCTAACTAAGTATGTGGTGGATTACTAGTGATAGTTCTCTAGGTATTCTAGTGGCTGGGATTACTCTGATTGCTTAATACTATTGAATCAACAGGAGGGATAACAATACTTACTCAATGGTCTGCGCAGATCCTGAAGTTTCAGGTTCTCCCTGACGAAACTCTTTAGCTTTCCCTTCCTCTGTCCCATCAGGTTCTGAATGCTCCCCATCTATCAGATATTCCTCTTCTCCACTATAGAAACCTTCATCCCCATAGTTCTTCTTGAACAGGTTTGCAAGGTGAACTTCTCTGAACACTCTTCCACTGCTTTTGTGTCACTATCGCTGTCCACATTCTTGAACATTAGCTTTTCTAGATCCGACCAATCTACTGTATCTTCAAGAAGTTCTTCTCATGCAATAACAACTTGAGTCTCATCTTCATGAATTGTAAAATTTTTCCTCTGGGTCCCTTAAAGAAATATCACTCAGCTTGGTTGTATTACTCTACTCTGTCAACAACAAACTCTGTGATGTACCCTCCAATGGTGCTATCAAACCAGTGATATACTGCCCGTGATACGATGTTATCAACTCTTTTGACCTTCTTGATCAACTCCGACGTCGAAACCATAGGAGGTCTAGATCGGATCTCAAACTGGGTATCTGCCAATCTAGCTAGCCACTCATGTAGCTCCTGATGGATTCCCCCAAAGAAAATTTCATGTATATCAGTGAAGATATATTTATCCAACCAATCCTCTGTACTAAGATTAGAGTTCTTGTTCTGGGCTTCAGTGAAGTCCTTTTCTTGATCCTCTATCCACTTTTGAGTCTCTGTCTTTGATGGGAACCACCTTGACATTCCCTCAAGAAGATTCTGGTCCCGACAACGAAACCATTTGTTGGTACAATGGCAGACCTAGGGTTTAGATCCAAGAGCGCACCAACAAGCCCTAAATAATGGCCCTTTTGGAAACACCTGCGAAGTAGATTTAGTCTCAATCATAACATATCAATGATAGAGACGGAATACCAATCACACACAACACAAAATATATGTGGTTCACCCTCTCTCTAGGGCTATGTCCACGTGACTGTGCTTTATAATATGTTAAGATGAAGCATACATTTCTTGTCTGCGCTCTTAGCCAGAAGATCCTCTTTTTTTTCCTCTCTTTCTCTCCCCTCCCTGCACACCCAGCTGTAGGTTCGATCTTCGCACCCAGCTGAATATCTTACAATACCAGAAGGCTCTCACACTTAGCACTTCTTTCTCACACAACAATAATCTCTCATAATAACAACTAGATTGAGTAACTCGAACCTGAACCAACCCTCTTCCCTCATATGGGTTCTTATTTATTCATTACAATCACTTACCAACATCCTTAGGTTGAGACCTAGGTGTCCAAAACCCTAGATACCAAAACCCTAGGTGTCTAAAACCCTAGGTCAACTTGACCCATATTTTCAGGGCTTCGCCAACCTGTCTTTTGTTCCTTCTCATGCGGTGATTTAAGGCATCCAATGGTGGCTTTCTCCGCTTTCTGAGTTGTCCACGATCTGTCATCCTTGATCTCCTCATCCAACGACTTGCTTTGCTCCATCTTTTCTACTCTTTTGCTTACTTCGACCCAGTAACAATCATTGTGTCTTCCGCGAAGTTCACATTTTCCTTTTTCTTCCTTGATCTTCGCTTGCTTCCATAACCAAGGGCCAACAAGTATCATAGGATATTTTGGAATAAGTTTGTGGTGTAGCTCAGTTTGGGAGGTTGGGGATGTTACAAAGATACCAAATCTCCTTGTCAAAGAGGGAAACACAACAACCATCTAGCAGAGGAATTTTGCTGACATAGCCATCGAGTAAACAAGTAGAAAAAATCAATAAAAGGGACAACGCAGACGTGGAAAGCCTACAAACGATGGTCAAAAAGTTATCCAATGAAGTTGTGTACATGAAGAGGAATGAAGGGGAAGGTACATTGAACCCTAGGCACTACAAACCTTTCTTCAGGAAATCCCCACCTTTTAAGGTCATAGATCCTCCCCCGTCTAACTTGAATATCGACTTAGGGGGGGGTGGACTTAGATTCCTATTGCAACTACCACTAAGAAAATCATTCAGAAAAGGACTTCCCTCAATGGGTGAATGTGATGAATCTGTTAGAAAATCGTTTCTTGAATGGTTGTGTCCTGACCGAAAAATCCAATGACCACACCTGAAATAATATAGAAAATGAGGTTAGTGAGCCACCTGAGCAAACATATATGGTTTTGTGGGATGTCAGTGATACATCAACTTTCGAGAGTCCTATAGAAGAAGAGGAATTACTATAATTTCTGGCAGTCCAAAGTAGGAGAAAGGGACCCATCGTGCAAAATCAACCTATTATAGCACAAGCTCCTAAGAGACCTGAAAAAAATACCTCCTTAGCTCAACCAACCTCACCACTTAATTCTGCCCCAAATTTCCAGACTCTCAAAATAGAAAATCTAGAATACAACGTGGTAGAAGACCCGAAGAAGTTGAAAGAAAAAATTTATGTGATGGACTTATGGAAAATTCCTCAACAAAAAGATCTACTATTACCGGCCTTGGAGGAGGATGGAAATATCATGTTAAATACAAATCCAATTCCAAGCTGGGGGAAAGAAATCTCTAGAGAAATCAGGAATCCTAATGTGAACACGGTGTCTATTGATAAGAAACCTCAGTCATCTATCCCACCATTTTTGTTAACCTTCAAAATCTATAAGATGAATCAACTGTTTAGTTGACTCTGCACAACTGTTTAGTTTATTTTTGTTATCATGCCTCTTTCAGTGTGAAAGAATATGAATGCTACTCCTACCAAAACCGACACACACATTATTCAACTAGATAGAATCTAAGTTAAGGTAATTGGGGAACTAAATGATGTTATGATCTAGATTGCTTGTAACCCAAAATTCCACCAGGTAATAGGCATCATAATTGTAGATATTCCAGAAGCCTATGGGATGTTGTTAAGTAGGGATTGATCCAAAAGATTACTGTTGGGTATGTGTTATATTCTTTGCACTAGTAGTAGTGTCATGTATTTAGGTGGTTTTTCGGCACATGGTTTTTGCCGATGGTTTTGTATTTCCGGTTAAGGAATTAAGGTTTTGGACTAATACAGGTCATTGGGTTAGGGTTTTGGATTCCACTGGCTCTTATATGTATATTGTATTGTAAACAATGTATCTTAATGAATAATATATAATATGCTAGTTTTCCCGGTTTGGGTTTCCAGGGGAAAAATCTCTATGTAATGTTTGTATTTGCCATTGTATCTTTTCTGTTCTTTTTCTGAACATCTGTTTGTAGTACATATTGTAAAAGGTTAGAATTTACATTTGGTATCAGAGCTTTATTGGCTTCATGGGGACACCTTTGTGGTCAAGGGTTTGTCTCGGGACTGTGATAAGCCTTGTTACAGTGGGAGATCTGCGGTATTGTTTTTTCAGGTGAAAAGAAATGGCAAGCAATTCGAAGATGGAGATTGAGAAGTTTAATAGGAAAATCTTTGATCTGTGGAAGCTCAATATGGAAGATCTTTTGGTGGACAAAGATCAATGGATCACGGTAGATCCAGGTACTACACCTACAAGAACTTCTGCATATGATTGGAAAAAGTTGGATCAGAAGGAAAAGAGCACAATCTGATTGTGTCTCTCTGATTCAATATTACTGAATGTGTCAGAGGAAGCTACAACCAAGGATTTATGAGAAAAGGTGGGGAAGTTGTATTATTCTAAGTCCCTATTAAATAAACTATTCCTAAGAAATAAGCTGTATAAATTGAGGATGAGAGATGGAGACTCGGTGGCAGAGCATTTGAACGCCTTCAATACTGTGGTAAGTTAGTTAGTATCTGTTGAGATTAAAATTTTAGATGAAGATAAATGTATCAGTTTGTTGTGTTCTTTACCATACTCTTGGGATAGTATGGTTGTGGCCATAGGTAGTAATACAACTTCTTTGAAGTTTGAAGAAGTGGTCTCATCCTTGTGTCGGAGGAGATGAGACAAAAGAATATGGAAGGACATAACACAAATGCATTATTTGCAAGAGGACATTCTTAGGAAAGAAATAGATGTAATTTCTCAAGTGGGAGATCTAAGTCTAAGGGTAGATCTAAATCTCCTAGAAAGTTTGTAAGGGTATGTTGGAGGTGTCGAAAAGAAGGGCACTACAAGAAGCAGTGTAGATCCAAAGTTGAGAAAAAGAAGGGATCTGAAGAATCTTCTTCTACAGAAGAAAATACCTCCAAGGAAGAAGGAGGACATATGTACTTGGCCTCTTCAAGTACACATGCAGATCATGAGACATGGTTGATTGACTCTGGTACTGCATCCTTTCATATGACTCCCCATAGGGAGTGAATCTACGAATATGAAAAGTATGATGGAGGTAATGTTTTCTTAGGCAATGATTCGACAACCAGAATCATAGGAAGAGGAAGGGTCAAGTTGAGGTTCATAGATGGAAGGATTAGAACACTGCCTGGTGTTCTGCACATCCCAGGTATGGCTAGAAATTTGATTTCTATAAGAAAAATGGAAGATGTAGGGGTAAAAACAATTTTTGAAAAGGGAACTTGCANGTTCGAGGAGCAATGGTGTTGATGAAGGGAGTTCGGTTTGGAACTCTGTATAAGCTGCTAGGAAGCACTATTAGTGATGGGTGTAATAGCTCCATTGTTCCTAATACTAGAGTTGAAGAAGAAAGAACTCCTACAGTCTCTGGAGAATAGGTTATGTTATGGCATCAAAGACTGGGGCATATCAGAGAGAAGGGTCTTTGACTACTACATGGTAAAGGTATGGTTGAAGGTATGTCTAACTGCTCTCTGGATTTTGATTTCTATGAACATTGTCTATATGGGAAGAAGAATCGGGTAAGATTCAACTCGGGTGCAACGAGGGCAAAAGGAATTTTACAGCTAGTTCACAGTGATGTTTTTGGACTTGTGTCAGTCCCATCATTGGGAAAATCTGTGTACTATGTCTCATTTATAGATGACTTCTCGATGAAAACTTGGATATATTTCCTCAAGAAGAAATATGAAGTCTTTGACAGGTTTAAAGAGTTTAAGGATCTTGTTGAGAATCAAACAGAGAAAAGAATTAAGGTGCCGAGGACTGATAATGGTAGAGAGTTTTGCAGGAATGAATTTGAAGAATTCTATAAGAAGTGTGGTATAGCAAGGCAGAAGACTACTCCATATACACCTCAGCAGAATGGAGTTGTAGAAATGATGCACATGACGCTGATGGGAAAAGCAAGGTGCATGCTCAGTGGTGCTGGGTTAGGGCAAGAATTCTGGGTAGAGGCAGTGGGTACTGCATGTTATCTGGTCAACAGATCACCTTCATCAATGTTGGGTGACAAGACTCCACAAGAGGTATGAATTGGTAAGGAAACTTCTCTCACACATCTTAAGGTATTTGGCTGCGATGCATATGTTCATGTTCCAAAGGAAAACAAGAGTAAGATGGATAAGAAGGCTGAAAAATGTATCTTTATTGGATATAAAGATGGTCTCAAAGGTTATAAGCTTTGGAACCCAGAAACTAAGAAGGTAGTGTATAGCTGAGATGTGGTATTTAGAGAAANCCAGAGAAGATAGAGTTTGATTTAAAGGATGATGAATCAGACTCTACAGAAGAACATGAATCGAAAGAAGAAGATCCTCATACCCCATTATTGAGGAGATCGGATCGAGAAAGAAGGTTACCGGAAAGGTATAGTCCATCTAATTTTTGTTCAAATTTTGCTTTGTCTATTACTGATGATGATCCTAGAACTGTCAAGGAGGCAGTGGATTCAGAGGATGGAAATCTCTGGAAAAGGGCCATGGAAGAATAAATGGCATCTTTGGATAAGAATGAGACTTGGGATCTAGTGGAGTTTTCTGTTGGTTGTGGAGCCTGATTATCTTCCTGATTCAGAGGTCCTTGCTTTCAGTTGTGTTTATACCCCATGAAGTATTTACACCCCAGAAGTATGTACACTCTTCCACGCGGGGGAGTGCAGAGGGGGGGTACCCCCTCTGCGGGGTT
>JASDQU010515156.1:12265-23510 GCA_032191745.1 Picea mariana | reverse complement strand
GATTCTATTATGGTGGTCATGGACAAGATTACTAAAGATGCCCATTTTATTCTGATGAAGTTAGCACACAAGGCAACCGACATTGTTGATATTTACATGAGAAAAATTGCCAAGATTCATGGTGTACCTAAGATAATTGTGTCTAATAGAGATTCCAAGTTCACCTCAAAATTTTGGAGAGGGATATTCAAATGATTTGGGACAAATCCGAATTTCAGCACAACCTATCACCCTGAGACAGATGGAAAAACAAAGAGGGTAAATCGGGTGATTGAATATATGATCAGGATGTATGTGATGGATAATCCATCAAAATGGGAAGACTACCTTCATTTGGTATATGTTTCTTACAAAAATGGGTATTAGACATCTTTAAATATGAGCCCATTTGAAGCACTTTATGGTAGAAAGTGCAACATGCCAGTGAGTGGGGACAACCCAATAGACCACATAGTAGTTGGTCCAGATCTACTCCAGGAAGAACTTAAAGGCTGCCTAGGATAGGAAGAAAATATGTGCAGATAAAGGAAGAACCCACAAAGAGTTTAAAGTGGGTGATCACATGTTTTTGAAAGTAAAGGCCAGGTGCAGTTCCTTGAAGTTGGGAAAATGTTCTAAGTTAGCAATGCACTATTGTGGGCCATTTGAAATCCTTGAAAGGATTGGTCCCATCGCATATATTATTGCATTACATGAATCCTTGTGTATTCATAATGTTTTCCATGTGTCATGGCTTAAAAAGTACGTATCTGATGCTAATCATATTATTGATTGGAACGTGATTCAGGTGGAGCCAGTAGGCGATTTTCAAGTGCAATCGGTTTGCATATTGGATCAGAAAATAAAGAAGCCCCGGAATTGAGCCATGGAGATGGTAAAGGTCCAATGGACTTGGTATGATCCTTAGGATGTAACCTGGGATCACGAGGATGCTATGCAGGTAGAATATCCTCATCTTTTTGAAAATTTTGTATGTAGATGTGTATTTGATGCATTGAGGACAATGCATAAATAAGGGGGATGGGGATGTAATGTCCATGGTCCGAAACCCTTTTTAATTGCACATATAGGTTGGTGAGATGTGGTATGAACTGTAAATGTAAATGTACATTTAGGCTGGTGAGTCATTGGCACTAAGTTTTGATGTTGCACACACCTGAGTAGTGCGCGAAGTATTGTATCAAAGACAAGGTGCACACATTTAAAAGTGTTGCGTGCACCTGGGTAAGTGCACACATTTCATAGTGTTTCTTGCACTTGGTTAAGTGTGCAGGAATGAACTGGAAGTGCACATAGAGCTAAGTTATATATATGTATATATGGTTGTATATGTATCGAGGCCAAAGATCCCGTGTGATTATGGGGATGGTGAGCTGGGACGCATATAGGACAGTGCGCCTATCCATGTAAGTATAATCACAATTATTAATATTATTACATCGTTGCACATAGATAGACTCAGATGAAAAGACATGGGGGGGTGACTCCACCAAAAAAGGGAAAAGGAGGTGGGACGTAAGTCTTAGTGGAATATTTTATAATATTTCTAGAAAAGTGTATGTTGGATAATCATTTTATCCTAAGTTCATGAGGGTAGGGAATGAGTAACCAAGTGGCTTAATCTACTTATGAGGGTGATAAGTGTTGATTTGAAGACATACAATATATATTGTTGGCCTTAGTGTATTTTGGGGGGATTATTTTCAGATTATTTTCAAGATTCACTCTGGTGTGCAGGGGGGGTCAATTCCAGAAGAGGATGACTATTACCTTATCTACACAAATAAGATCGTAAGGACTCATGGAAATTTAATCAGAGTTTACTGTTGAAGAGACAGGTTGTTGGGCCATTGAGCAATACTCTGGGTGAGATATTTTCTATTGAAGAAGCAGTTTGTCAGGTCTGTGAGCATACTCTCTAGGTGAGAATTATGTTGGGAATTTTTCCTTGGTGCACCGAGCATTAGTCGCATGGATATGAGAATTCCTATCTAGCTTGTTGTTGGTAACCCTATAAGGGAAGTGGGGCAGTCGAAGGACTATTGAGCAGAGAAGGGTCACACTTCCTTAGGTGTGATAGGTGTGTGGGGAATGAGGGACTATAGGCTAGTTGTAGCAACAAACACTTAGGAATGATCAATTCTGCTGAGAATCAGACCTTAGCTTGTCACTATGAACCCTTTTTTCCCTGGTGGAGTTAAGCCCTGACTTGGGGGTGACCTGTTGCTGAAATATTATGAGAAATAGAGTCTATGGATGGGAGGAACGTCCGAGTTCTGCATGCAGTTGATGACTTTCATAAAAGATACGTGTTATTATGTGTTTTTATTGTTCACTGTTTTCTTGTTTATATATGCTTGATATGGGTTAATTCTTGTATGTTGTCACATATAAGTAATTGTTGTTATTTTGTATTATGTTGTTTGCACATGTAAGTATGGTGCTTATATCCTGTATTTGTAGTTGTGCATGGATATAACAAATGTTGATAGTCTTTCCTATTAAGTTAAACTTGTAATTTTAGTTATGAGTCTTCAAGAAGAGGATTGAGTGGTTGGGTGTGCAACAAAGTAGCTTGTCTGCACAGGAGGCTGGAAATCATGTGTGCGTTTAGGTTAATAGACCCTGCGCACAGGGAAATCAGAATTGACGTGTGACACCAGGGTGGTTGTGCACACAATTGTGATGTTTGATCAGTATGTTGGTGCACACACTTGTTTGAGTTACTTTCGTTCCTTAAATTTTTGTTAAAAAGGTGAAAGTTGGTGTGGTGCAACTCAGTTTGAGGTTGAGCGCACTACTCAAGTGATACTGCAAAAACTAGTGTTTAGTACAGAATCTGCACAATGGAATTTTGGAGTAGCATGGCCTAGTAGTATCTTTGGGATGTTAAAGTTTGGTTGATTTCGAGTAATTTCAGAGCATGTTGTAAGCGTTGGTAACAAAAATGTTACAAGGTGGTAACGAGACTCAGTGGGAGACTTGGCATGTTACAAATTAGTATTGTTGGTACAATGATAGACCCAGGGTTCAACTTCAAGAGCACACCAACAAGCCCTAACCACTGGCCCTTTTGGAAACACATGTGAAGCAGATGCAGTCTCACCTGAAGCAGTTATTAGGGGGTTGCAGGACAGAGATGTCTACAACCAAAGGGAATATCAGGTGGGACTAATACAAGAACAACACATCATTCATATATCACTTATAAGCTTGGATCTACTCTGCACATCTACTTATCAGATCTAAAACAATAATGCAATCACAATATATCAATGATAGAGACAGAATACCAATCACACACAACACAAAAATATACGTGGTTCACCCTCTCTCTAGGGCTACATCCACATAACTGTGCTTTATAATATGTTAAGATGAAGAATATAGTTCTTTTCTAGGCTCTTAGCCAACATATCCTCTTTTTTCTCCTCTCTTTCTCTCCCCTCCTTGCGCACCTAGTTGCAGGGTCGATATTCACACCCAACTGAAGATCTTACAATACCAGAAGGCTCTCACACTTAGCACTTCTCTCTCACACAACAATAATCTCTCATAATAACAACTAGATTGAGTAACTCGAACCTGAACCAACCCTATTCCCTCATATGGGTTCTTATTTATTCATTACAATCACTTACCGACATCCTTAGGTCGAGACCTAGGTGTCCAAAACCCTAGATACCAAAAACCTAGGTGTCTAAAACCCTGGGTCAACTTGACCCATATTTTTAGGGCTTTGCCAGCCTGTCTTTCCTTCTTTCTCACGTGGTGCTTTAAGGAATCCAATGGTGGCTTTATCCTCTTTCTGAGTTTTCCATGATCCTTCTTTATTGCTGATCTGTCATCCTCAATCTTCTCATCCAACGACTTTCTTCGCTCCATATTCTCTGCTCTTTTGCTTACTTTGACCCAGTAACAGTCACTGTGTCTTCCGTGAAGTTCACATTTTCCTTTTTCTTCCTTGATCTTCGCTTGCTTCCATAACCAAGGGCCAACATGTCCCCAACACTCACCTATGACTCATCCCGAGGCACTTTAGATCTCATCTTCATGTTTTACTTCGATTTCAGACTGCGCAGTGCAACTTCTGCTTTCTACTCTATGCCTCCTTTTCCTCCTTGTGTAGACTGTATTTTCTGTGTCTGGTACCCAATTTCAACTGCACCTGGTACCTAGACCCTTTTCTTGTTGCGTTTACTGAGAACTATAGGGAAGTTGGTTGTCATAGTACAATTTCAACCGGCTCCCATTCACTAATCCTTCCTTCCACTCCCCATTTAGAGTCTTCAATTGCGCAACTCCTCGCTCTGTAACATAAGCAATCTCATATGGCCCTAGCCAATGCATTATGAACTTCCCAGGATGTTTGATGAACTTACTGTCATATATTAGGACTAGATCACCTTATCTAAATGCCTTCTTCTTGATGTGCCTGTCATGATATGCCTTCTCTCTTTCCTTCTGAACCTGCTGATGGAATCCTGCAATAAATCTGTCTTCCTCCAATTCAACCAACTGTGCAAGCCTCTCTTGAACAATGCCATGGTCATCCATATCTGTAAAGGCAACAATTCTTAGGCTTGGTACCAGATATTCCATTGGAACAATAACTTCAAGACCATATACCAACTTAAAAGGTGTCTGCATTGTCAGCTTCTTACAAGTTGTTCTATAGGCCCATAATATTGCTCGTACTCTTATATCCCAATCATCCTTGTTCACACTGCAAATCTTTGTCAGTGCTATCTCCAAGATCTTGTTGAATGCTTCAACTGTCCCATTCGCTTGTGGATGGTATGGTGTGCTCTTCTGATGGAGGACGAAATTTTTTTCAGTCAGGGATTCAACTGTCTTATTGATGAAATGTGTACCTTGATCACTCATAAGGATATTTGGGCATCCAAATCTGGTTATGATGTCATCAAATATGAAGTGCACAGCTGTAGTTGTACTATAGTCTTTAACTGCTCTTGCTTCGGCCCATCTGGTCAAGTATTCTGTTGCTGTAATTATGTACCTTGCTCTTGTACACTTTCTTGGTGGGTTTATAGGTCCAACAAAGTCAATGGCCCATTTATCGAATGCTTGTAGGGTCTGCTATGGGGCTAATGAAATTTCATCTCTTTTGGATTGTTTCCCAACTCTTTGGCATACGTCACAGGCTCTAGAATAGTCTTTAGCATCTCTGTGTAAGGTAGGCCACCAAAGGTCAGCTCTAAGAACCTTCTGCTCAATTTCTTTCCCTACGTAATGTCCTCCTGCAATGACTTCATGAGCTTCTGCGAGGATCAATGGTCGTTCTGCCTCCATAACACATCTTCTTAATATATCATCAGGTCCCATATTGTATGGATGTCCAACTATAAGTGAGAAGTCTACAACGTGCACTACTAGTTGTTTCTTCTGAGGGATTGTGTACTCACTAGGTGAAATTCTTGTTGATAGGAACTGGACTATCTCTATGAAGTGGTCATCGATATTCCTAATGGGCAGTAGCTGTGCATCCAATAGTGCATCCTCCAAACTGGTCGACTCTTCACCATGTTCCAACCTTGACAAGTGATCAGGACCTTTGTTCATTCTCTCTGGCTTTACTATGATCTCAAAATCATATTCCTAAAATAGCAGAAGCCATCTGCATATCCTTCCCCCCAACACTGGCTTGTTGACTAGGTATTTCAGCACAGAGTGATTAGTAAACATTTTAAAGTGTCCTCCCAACAAGTAGTTGCGAAATTTCTGCAATGCATATACCATGGCTAACCCTTCTCGCTCAGTGGTGGTGTAATTAATCTCAGTAGTTGATAGCTTTCTGCTAGAAAAGGCTAATAGGTGGTCAATATATCCTCCTCCAAGTTGTGCTAACACAACTCCTAAATCAATAGAAGATGCATTGACATGCACATGAAATTCCTTGGTCCAGTCTGGGAAAACTAGAATAGGCGCCGTAACCATTTTCTGTTTCAATGTATCGAAGCTCTGCTGGCATTCTTCTGTCCAACTAAATTAACAGTCTTTCTTCAACAACTTCTCCTTGGGTCCTGTAATCTGAGCATATCCTTTAATGAATTTTCTGTAGTATCATGTGTGTCCCAACACAATGCGCAATTGTTTGACTGAAGTAGGAGGGGGTAGATCAACTATAATGGCAATTTTGGATGGATCTACCAGCAAGCCTTGCTTGCATATGATATAACCTAACAACACTCCAAATGGTGAAAATAAAATACATTTCTTTAGGTTCAAGGCAATTTAACACTGCCTGCATTTATCCAACATTAGCCTTAGACATTCAATATGATTCTTCAATAAACTAAAAACAGTGCAATCATCAAAATATGCTTCTAGAAATTTATGTAGAAATTCCTTGAATGCTTCGACCACCACCTTGGAAAAGATGGCTGGGGCATTTTTTAATCCAAATGGCATCACTGTATATTGGTAGAATCCCCATTCTATTGCGAATTTGGTCTTATGGCGATCTTCCTTTGCAATCCTGATCTGATGGTATCCTGAAAATCCATCTGTAAAAGAATATACTTCCTGGCCTCCCACATTATCTAACACTTCATCAGTGAATGGTGTAGGGAAGGGGTCATGCAAACAAGAATTATTCAACTTCCTGAGATCTACACATATCCTAATCTCTCCTGTCTTCTTGTCTTGTACCACCATAGGGCTAATCCACTCTGACTCTTCGACAGGTTCTATAATCCCTGCTTCCAACATTTTGTCGATCTCAATTTTCACTTTTTCCTTATATTTAGGGTTCAGTCTGTACGGTCTCTATTTGACTGGTCTAGCATCTGGTTTTAAAGGAATCCTCATCTCACCCATAGGCCCTTTAATTCCCTTCATATCAGTGAACTTGGTTGGAAACAAGTCCTAATATTCATGCAGTAACTCTGTAATTTTGTCAATGGTAGCAACATCCCAATAATCTTCGACATTAGCAAGCTTCGGGGTCTATTTTGTTCCAATATTGACCTTCTTAATCTTGATCGGCTGTCCAATAAATAGTAACTCAACTCCTGGTCCTTCTACATCTCTATGGCCTTCTGTTTCTACGATGTTCACCTTCCTTGGATCATCATCTTCATTAGCATTGATGTTGTAATGGCCTTGTAGTTTCTGGAGAGGCGTAGTCCATTTGTCCTCTTCTTGTTCCAAAGGAAGGCTAGATGCCTCCTCGAATACTTTCTGTCTCACAATCTATAATGCTTGATCTACTGAAGGATATTAAATTTCAAATAAGAAGGTAGTTACAAAATTCTGTGTCATACCTTTCTAATATGAAGTGATGAGGCGTAGCTCTACTTGAAGGTACCAGTTGATAGGTGTTGTGTCCAGTGTGTTGATGAATTTGTGTACCCATTGTTCTTGAGGGACGTTGCTCTAGGCTTCCTCAAAGCTTCTCACATGGTCCTTTGGGCAGCTTCGACCTATGTATCGAACTTCACAGCCTTCCACTTGTGCTGAGAACCATGCTGTCATCAAGGTACGACACTGTATCCAATTCGTAATGTTAATTTTGTGTTCCCCCCATGATCTTACTGGGGTTTCTCTCAGGGCCTCATCCATCACCAATAGTCTTTGTTGCATTGGTACACTCTCTTCAAAGTCTGACAAGAATGTTTCTAAAGTATTTAGACCATCAAAGGTGGGCAAGTTACTTACTGTTGTGCCGATCCAACGAACTTCTCTGGTTAGTCTAGCACATCTTCTTGTAGATACTTCATACATTTTATTATTCCAATTCTCTAGTTCTTCTTCTGAGTCTGATGAGCATACGCTGTCACTTCGCCAGCTTAAGTTTCCATCGTCTGTGGGATTAATGTAATCCTGATGTCTAGCTTTTAATTTCTATATGTTTTCCAGTTCGTATGTGCAGTCTTCTTCTCTGATGGGCTCTGTGTATCGCTAACCTTCATCTGGATCTAAGGGTGCAATGAACCTAAGGATTTATTTTTCAAAAGTCATACGTATCTTCTTTAAATCAACCACAGTGGAATTATTGAAGGCCCAATCAATTCCTAACAACGCAGGGTAAGGGCAGATGTCGTCAACTATATTAATTACCTCAAAATCTGCAAATGTTCTTACGCCATCAATGTCCACAGGGACATGTTCCAGTCTGCCAAAGGGGTTGACAACTTGCTAATTGGCCATCCCGAGCCTGATAGGGGAATAGATCAACTTCGGTTTTCCCATCAGTGCCCAAGTTTGCTTCGTCATGACATTGACCTCTGACCCTAAGTCGAGGAATACATAATCTATCTCATACTCTCCTATTTGAGCATTCAAATGTAATTCCTTATTGATCCTTCTCTTCTTACTGATTTGGTGTACTTCCCTATTCAGTAAGGGGTCTATCTTTCCTAGCACATATTGTCTGATTAAATTTTGTAACTCTTTTACAACACTTTCATCCTGAATTAACTCAATACAAGTATATAGGAATTCCATGAGCTTGCTTACCTCTTTTTCTTCTTTTGGCGAAGCAGACTGATCAAATTCCAGAGGCATTCCATATTCTCTCACTTCTAGTCTTGTCTTCGATGAGGAACCTTGGTCTCCTTAGAATTATTTTCTTGCTTCCTCGAACATTTGTCTTTCTTTCTTTGCATCAAACATTTGTGTCTTCTCTGTAGCTTTCTTGATTCTTGAGTCTTCCATAATCTTCCCTAGGGTCAGTCTGTCTTCTCCTATAACAACGCCTCCTCTGGATATAACAACCACTCTAAGGTATTCTCCATGAGGTTCAACGTATATCAGTTTTACTTGTGGGCTCTTCTGAGGTCCTCGTCTTTCCTGAAGCTTAGCCAACAACATGGGACAATCTTCTATAACATGTTCAAACGAGCTACAATAGCTGTAAGTAGTACAAGGGTTATGGAAATTCATTGCAAGGTGTCCTGGTTGTGTGTAGTTATAATAGATTATCTATCCTCGGCCTCGACCCATTCCTCATCCTCGTCCTTGTCCTCTGAATCCACCGCGAGGATTAAATTTTCCTCTCCCAGGGGAGTTATACTGTGTAGTGTTTCCTTCTTGTGGTAATTCGCCTTGAATCTTATATATGTCTCTCGACCTTTCATGCATGAGATCGTAAGCCCTACAATCCCTATCATCATGTCCCACGAACTTACAGAACATGCAATAAAAATTTGTGGGTGCCTGAACATACTTTTGCATGTAATAGCACTCACCAGGGCGATGCCTGTTTATGCATACCTCACACCAGGGTAAGGTGACTTTTTTCAAAGGGCTTGGGGCTCCAGAAGACAAGTATTCATTGAATAGGGGACAATGTTCCTTGTCATGGACTTCTGTTCTGCATCTTGCACACCATATGTCTTCTCTTTTATCTTTTCCCTTGTCTTTCTTCATGTCTTTGACCTGCAAAGACAAACTAGTTAGCTGACTCAAGATCTGGCTCATACATGAACTGGATTCTCCCATAGGGGTTGATTCTAACTTTATGGTGATCTCCAATGCCTCATACTGTGAATAAATCTTCTGTTGTATCAGGGCAACTCTCATGTGTGGTAAGAGGGCAACAATGAACCATTCTTTGTTCTGTTCATATGGGATTTGAAAATTCAATCGACCTATTAAGGTTTTGAATCTCTTATCGAATTCCCAAATAGGTTCGACCACCTTCTACTTGATCTCTTTCAGCTCTGTAATACATTGTGACTTTGACTTGGGTTTCTTGAACTCTACAATCAATGCATTCTTAATCCGATTCAGTGGATTAGGCTGTGCAAGTCCTTGAACAAGCTTCATGTACCAACTCAGTGCGTGATCCCTTAGAGTGGTACTAAACTGGGTTCTTTTGACAACTTTGTCCATGACATTTTTAATATTCCATACAACTTCACATAGGAACCAGTACTGGTCAGGATCTTCAGATCCATCTCCCCTAAAGATAGGGAGTCTCATCTCATTTGCCATAGATCTTCCTAGGGTCCCTAACTAAGTATGTGGTGGATTACTAGTGATAGTGATCTGGGTACTCTAGTGGCTGGGATTACTCTGATTGATTAATACTATTGAATCAACAGGAGGGATAACAATACTTACTCAATGATATGCGCAGATCCTGAAGTTTCAAGTTTTCCCCGACGAAACTCTTTAGCTTTCCCTTCCTCTGTCCCATCAGGTTCTGAATGCTCCCCATCTATCAAATATTCCTCTTCTCCACTATAGAAACCTTCATCCCCATAGTTCTTCTTGAACAGGTTTGCAAGGTGAACTTCTCTGAACACTCTTCCACTGCTTCTGTGTCACTATCACTGTCTGAATTCTTGAACATTAGCTTTTCTAGATCCAACCAATCTACTGTATCTTCAAGAAGTTCTTCTCATGCAATAACAACTTGAGTCTCATCTTCAGAAATTGTAAAAATTTTCCTCTGGGTCCCTTAAAGAAATATCACTTAGCTTGGTTGTATTACTCTACTCTATCAACAACAAACTCTGTGATGTACCCTCCAATGGTGCTATCAAACCAGTGATCTACTGCCTGTGATACGGTGTTATCAACTCTTTTGACCTTCTTGATCAACTCTGACGTCGAAACCACAGGAGGTCTAGATCGGATCTCAAACTGGGTATCTGCTAATCTAGCTAGCCACTCATGTAGCTCCTGATGGATTCCCTCAAAGAAAATTTCATGTATATCAGTGAAGATATATTTATCCAACCAATCCTCTATACTAAGATTAGGGTTCTTGTTTTGGGCTTCAGTGAAGTCCTTTTCTTGATCCTCTATCCACTTTCGAGTCTCTGTCTTTGATGGGAACCACCTTGACATTCCCTCAAGAAGATTCTGGTCCCGACAACAGAACCATTTGTTGGTACAATGGCAGACCCAGGGTTTAGCTCCAAGAGCGCACCAATAAGCCCTAAATATTGGCCCTTTCGGAAACACCTGCAAAGTAGATGTAGTCTCAATCATAACATATCAATGATAGAGACGGAATACCAATCACACACAACACAAAATATATGTGGTTCACCCTCTCTCTAGGGCTATGTCCACAGAACTGTGCTTTATAATATGTTAAGATGAAGCATACAGTTCTTGTCTGTGCTCTTAGCTAGAAGATCCTCTTTTTTTTCCTCTCTTTCTCTCCCCTCCCTGCACACCCAGCTGCAGGTTCGATCTTTGCACCCAACTGAATATCTTACAATACTAGAAGGCTCTCACACTTAGCACTTCTTTCTCACACAACAAT
>JASDQU010515155.1:38006-50573 GCA_032191745.1 Picea mariana | reverse complement strand
AAAAGATGGATTCGTAAGAACACTTAGCAGGTTTGGATAGATATATGATAGTGGACGAGAGTATGGATTCATAGATTGGTTCAAAGAATGGTTCAGAGACAAAGGAACATTATCATAATGGATGATAATTACATAGGAAATGGATCAAACAATGCTAATGGATTACAAATTGATAGATTTTGTTTGGAAACAGATAGTGCATACAACAATTCACATTTAAAACAGAGTAATGCTCAGAAAAAATTTGACAAAACTCCCTACGAGCTATGGAAAGGAAGACTAGCAAATGTGAAGCACTTCAGAGTTTTTGGAAGAAAATGATACATCAAAAGAGAAGATGGAAAAATGGGAAAGTTTGACTCTCGTGTGGACAAATGAGTACTTGTTGGTTACTCAAGTACAAGGAAATAATACAAGTGTTACAATATGAGATTGCATAAAATTGTGGAAAGCATCAACAGAAACAGGAAGAAGAAAATGAATCAATGGAACAACCTTCCGAAGAAGAAGCAGAAGATGAAAAATAAGTAGAAGAGGAAGATGCATATGAAGAGAATCCGACAAAAGCAGAAGATCAAGTTAAAAAATTATCTCCAAAGACACCTAACAAATGAGTACAAAAGAATCATCCTTTAGATCAGATTATTGGAAACAAAGATGCAGGAGTTGAGACTAGAAGAAAAATCCGTTCACCAGAACAAACACACCTAGCACTCTTATCTACAATTGAACCAAACTGTTTTGAAGAATCCAACAAGGATGAATTTTGGAATAAGGCCATGGATGAATAATTGGATCAAATAGATAAAAATGACACTTGGAAATTGGTTCCAAGACCAAATAATGAGAATGTGATCGACACAAAATGAGTTTTCAGGAATAAATTGAATGGGGATGGACAAGTTACAAGGAATAAAGCTAGATTGGTATGTAAAGGATATGCAAAGATTGAAGGAATTGAATTTGAAGAGACATTTGCCCCAGTTGCCATAATGGAAGCAATCCGTTTACTTTTAGCTTATGCATGCTCCAAGTATGTTAAAGTATATCAGATGGACGTAAAATCATCTTTTCTGAATGGGGAACTTGAAGAAGAAGTCTACATTGAACAACCATAAGGATTTCAGTTGTCAGAGAACATAGACTATGTATGTAAATTAAAGAAGGGCTTGTATGGTCTAAAACAGGCTTCTAGAGCATGGTAATCCAGAATGGATAAGTATCTGTAGTAGGCAGGGTTTAGAAAAGGAAGTGCAGACAACAAACTCTACATCAAGGTAAGTCAAGATAATATTTTATTATTGAAGTTTATGTTGATATTATTTTTGGTAGTGATGATGATAGGTTAAGCTATAAATTTGCAAAAGACATGCAAAATGAATTTGAAATGTCATTACTTGGAGAACTATCCTTCTTTCTGGGACTTCAGATATGTAAAAGCAACCAAGGAATTTTTATTTCTCAAACCAAGTATATCAGAGAAATGCTAAAGAGCTTCAGAATGGAAGATTGCAAACCAGTTGTCACTCCCATGCAAACCAGTTGTACGTTGAGAAAATATGATGATTCGAAGTCTACAGATCAGAGACAATACAGGTCAATGATTGGAAACCTACTATATGTCATAGCATCCAGACCAGATGTAATGCAAGTAGTTGGATAGGTGGCATGATTTCAAGCAACACCAAAGGAATCAAATGTATTAGCAGTAAACAAGATTTTCAGATATCTCAAAGGAACATAAGAGTTTGGATTATGGTATCCAAAAGGAAAAGATCTATCACTTATTGCCTACAAAGATGCATATTGGGTAGGTTGTATTGATGACTGATGAAGCACCAGTGGAGAAACGTTCTACTTAGGTAAGTGTTTGGTATCATGGCTAAGCAATAAACAATCATCAATATCTCTATCTACAGCCGAGGCAGAGTGTATTGCAATAGCAACATGTTGTACACAGGTTCTTTGGATGAAACAAACTTTAACAAATATACTGGTTGAGCATGATGAACCCATTCCAATATATTGTGATAATACAAGTTCCACTAGTATCTCAAAAAACCCGGTGATGCACTCCAAGACAAAGCACATTCCAATCAAGTATCACTTTCTATGGGAACAGGTTGCAGAAAAGAACATCAGAGTTGAGTATGTGGGAAAAAAAGAACAAGTGTTGGACATCTTTACAAAACCACTTCCATGGGAAGCTTTTGAATATCTTCACCAAAGAGTTGGAGTTATTTCTACTCCAAAATGAATTTTTTTTGAATGATTTTTGAATGCTTATCTTATATGTCTTAGATGTACACGAGGAAACACCATAAGAGGATAGTTCAGTCAGGGGGAGCAGCCTCGAATGGAAAGATACCTTTGCCATTGATGACAAAGGGGGAGATATTTATCAAATGCAGAGGACAGAGGCATGGTTCCAAGGGGAGTATATTTATCAGATGCAGAGGACAAAGGAAAATTTATCAGATACAGAGGATAGAGGCATGGTTGCAGGGGGAGCATGAGTGATATGATTTCAATATTGCATCAGAGTGTTTCCACCAATGCCAAACGGGGATATTGTCATTGATGTCAACCCTTGAAGAAAGCCCCGCAACATAAAGGTTTTGTGTAATGGAACCAATATTGTTTGATGTAAGGATGACTCATTATTATCTTTTCATTGTTGATAAGAAGTAAATATGGATGAACTCCAAAGTGGTTCCCTTATGGTGAAAGCCCTCACGGGAAGACACTTTGCGAAGTAAGAGAACCTATGATTAATTGTGGAATAATGAGATGAAGGACAATGAATTTTTCAGGTAAAATATCCTAGATGGATAGTTCTTGTCATTCCATTTTTTTTGGCATGTGGAACATCAAATAACTCCTCACGGTTAGAGAATTATGGCCATAAGAATTTGGAGACCCCGGGTTTGGGTAATGGACCCAAGCTTTTTTTTATGGATAACGGTATGAGTTATGATATATTTTCAGATAATACTATTCTATATGGATAGTAAATGTCATTCCATTTCTGGTGGTATGTGGAACGTCACATAACTCCTCACAGTTTGAGAGTTACGGCCTTACGAAGTTGGAGGACCCTCATATGTCATCTAGAAGCCCCAAAAGGTCAAGGTAGTCAACGTGGTTTAAGAGATTTTAAAAGGTAAATAATAAAGTGAAGTAATAAGTGTATTATAATTCAAAATGAATACAAAATAAATTATTTCAATAATAAATTTAATGGGGAAAGTAGAAGTGGGTTAACCCTAAAATAAAGAAAGTGGGGCCAAGTGACCTAGAAGATGTTTTTAAGGAAGCTACTTGGAGAGTATAAATAAGAGGCAAGGCTCTCTCATTTAAATCACACTTGAGCATATTGAATACATATAGGTGTCTAATGTAACCAAAGGATATCTAATCGAAAATTATGAGGAAAGTGAAGAAAAGAAGGCTGAAATGCAAGGAATGATAAATTCTTTTGATGATGCTTTCTACGGTATGTTATTTACAGGTCATCTCACCATTTTCACTATAACTTGTTTTATATAATGATTCAGATCATGAAATTTCTATGAAATTGAGAAAACATATCCAAGTATCTGTGGTAAAAAATTCAGCTTGTGGGTATTTGAATTTTGGGAGTTACACTTCATGGAAAATAGGGTTTGTGGCTAGTCCTGAAACTAGTCAAAAATAGGTGTTTCGGGTAAAAAAATCATAACTTATTCATAACATATCCAAATTCAGTGAATCAAATTGTGTTGATTAGGATACAATATTTAGTATTTTGTGTAACAGTTTCAGATTATTTCAACAAATATGTAGTGTGGGGCACGCTCTACAAGGTCGCTCTCTAGAATAAGTCAGAATTCAACAAGGTGTGCCATTTTTGCTATAACTCCTTTTTCGAGAGGTTCCAAGTAGTGACACTTGGAGGAATTGCATAAAACACATTGAAGAACATTGTGTATCAGTTTCATATCTTTATACATTACAGGTAGAAAGTTATGATTACTTCAAGTTAGGGTTGTTGACTAATCCAAAACTAGGCATGTGAGACTAAATAAAAGTTTGATGAAAATGCTAGTCTCTTGTTGTTAAAGTTAAATAAGGTTTGTAGGAATGTGATCATATACACCAGGTCTATTACAGAGCTACAAATAAGATTTGGATGATGAAATAGATGAGGGATTTTGATTGAGACAAATAGTTGATGAGTTGACACATACATGAGGTGTATAGTTGATGATGTTGGTACATATTGATGTGTCATAGTTGATGAGTAGTTGACACATGATTGGTACATACTTGGTACATGGTTGGATGCACTTGTTTATGGTACATGTTGATTACAGGTTGTTTGGTACAGGTTGGTGCATGGTTGATGCACTTGTTTATGGTACATGTTGATGCATGGTTGATGCATGGTTCAGATTTATTGGTACAGGTTTATAGCGGTATATCTCATAGTGATAGTGTGACAGTGGTTCCATCATTTTACTTCTACTTCAGAGCAGTTGGACGGGGCAAGGACAGGTGGTTGTAGCCAGAGAACATAGCGAGTTGTAGCCTCCTTCAGGTTGCAGCCAGAGAATTGGGGAGTTGGAGCTTCCCTCAGGTTGTAGCCTGAGAAACTAGGGGGTTGTAGCCTCCTTACAGTTGCATTTGGAAAACAAAGGAAGTTGGTGCTTCCAATGAATGTAATTCTTCAAGACATATAAGAAATAACATTCTGTGGTTTTCTCCCGATTTGGGTTTCCACGTAAAACACTGGTGTACTATGTATGTGTGTGTTTGTTCATTTGTTCATTGCTTATTTACTCTGCAGTTATTGGATAATAATGCTTCATTGATATAACACTTGGATTATATGGTTAAAAATGATTAAATTGCTCTATTACTGATTCACCGCCCCTCTCAGTAATCCAAAAAGAAAATGGTTGATGAAAATTATCAATCCTCTCCACATTGGAAGTATTCACCAATGCCATTAATATGACCCCTACCATTAATTCAATTAAAATTATGAAAATCGAAATGCAACAAACCAAGATTTAGTAGATGACCTCTTATTTTTTATTTTTTGTTATGAGGCCACAAAATCAATTTCGTTTTTAACTTAGGTTTTTTCCAATCAAACTCAATGAAAACTATGTTTAATGTGTAGAATATAAGTAACTTGTTACATGTTCATTATACATATTTTTATTTCAATTTGCTTCAAGATATTGAAATCTAAATGCATAAATTTAACAATTTAATATAATATCAACACTTTTGGAATCAAAATTCACAATTTCATAATTAAAATTGATACTTTTTAAGATGACTTTAATTTTTTTAATTAGGATGATAATCATACATGTATTACCTTGAATTTTTTAATTAGGATGTTAATCATACACTTTAAGATGTCNTTAAAGTTTTTCTAAGCCATCAATATTCCCTTATAATGACATGGAAATAGGTCCTAGTTTTGATATGAAGTTATCCTCTTCATATGAAAAAGCATTGAACAATCAAATTGCAAATAATAAACGCATTTATCTTATATGTAGTAAATGGGTTACATGCATTAAAGGATTTGTGTATACAATTTGGATAATTTGTAGGATTAAAGTATAATCATCCAAAGTATAGGTCAATTTAGGTTCACTAGATACAATCTATAGGTTCTTCCCTGAAATTGTAAATAAGGTTTGGTAAACTTTATAATTCATAAAAAAATATAGCTTTTCTTAATTGAATGGACCAAGAAAGTAAACTAAACTGGAAATGATTCTAAAATCCTAGATATTCATAAATACGTGTACTTTCAATGCAAAATATAAAATTCCGAAATGTGCATGTCACTTGTTTAAAGAAATCGTAATGATATTCCATCTTCAATTATTCGTTCATGATCGGCTTTGGACATTTTCCATTTTCCAACTTATTTATTTATTTATTGAACTTCTATTAACTTTATGCGCACTGCACATACCAAATGACTATATTGAGAACTTGTGACATATGACTGGTAGTCTTGAAAGTGAACATGAGTATCGGGTTGATGGGTTTCTTGAAAAAAATATCCTTTCAATACAATGGATCCTCTTTCATATATAAAAACGTTATCATTAAAATCTTCTAATAACCTCATCTTTTGTTCTGTGCATCGTATCAAATAGTATTTCACATTTTCAGTGTTGTCTATAGGTGCAAAGATGACGGAGACATAGCCTACAAATAATTGGATATATTGGAAAACAAATATTTCGTGTTAGATTATCACACAATTACATCTATAAGTTATTTGAAAAAAATTAAACATAAAAAAATACCTTCTCTAAACACTAACAAGACACATTTCTTCTATCAAATGAAAACACATTTTGATAGCATTTTGTTTTAACTGAATGCATTTTTCGTGTCCCATATATTGTATCGGCTTCATATGGAATTGATCTATTTACATCTTGGATTCCAACATACCAAAAACACCTGCACAAGGCAAGAACTTGTTAACCTGAAATCTCTCAAGAAAATGAATGAAGATTGAATATAAATTTGAAAACATGAATAAAAATATCATGTGTACATATGTAACATGTATATATAGACACACATGCGCACATACCTTGACAGATTATTTTCATGGCTTAGAGCCATTTTGAACCATTCAACAACTTGATCAGTGGATTCAAATCAATCGACATGAGGGTTCATCTAATACCTTCGAAGTGCTCATTTTACACATACCCCTGCAACATCGTGCTCTCCTTTTCCATGACCAGTCTCAAAAAAATTCCAATAATCTGTAATGTTTTATTTTTTATGAAGACAACACAAACAATAGAATGATCGTGAATATTTGAAATTACCCACACACCCATATGACCATATCCAATGTTGATAAAATCTGATTCTATGTTCTTTCAATGAATCATAAAATTTATCAAAACAATGTTGTACATAATGTGTGTCGTGTGCTCGAGCATCACTGATATAAAAGTGATATTATTTAATAACATGTCGATTGTTTTTGGTGCTTTCTATGTTATCAAGACTCTGTTGAGCATGTCTATATAGAACGTGGAGAAATATAGTGACTTGATCAGAATGATAATATTCACTCTGTATTTCTTTTTGTGCAACGAATGTGTAATTCTCTGCAAAATAAACTACAAACAAAATTGTCCCTGGTGGAAACACTTCATAATATTCTTTGAATTGTAGGTCTTGCCATCGAGCTCTATGTGAATGCTTGGTGTATTTATAAATTTCTTCCTCAAACTTCTTCAAAAAATCTATCACACAGATTTTATCTATTTTCAAATCAATCCTTTTGGAATAACATTTCAAGAATGTGGAGCTGTGTTGTTGATATATTCATATCTCTTCCAATTGACTGTTATATTAGAAAATTATTGATCATTCATATCAATAGGATACTTTGAGTGAAACAAACTTAGATTTCCACAACGATCACATTTCTTTCCACCAACACATTTTTTTAGTAAAATAATTCATCACCTTCTCTTTCACATAGAATTTTAGGTATAAAAGCACGAAATGTGGAAGAAGGAGGTGAACTTGGCCATAAAGTTTTACCAAAATCAAGAAAAGTGTCATAATACAACTCAAATTCCACATAATAATGACAACAATAAGTGTCACGAATAGTGATGGGTCTAACAAACCATGGTTTTTGTTGCACAAATGTATTGATGCAAATTTTAATTTCTTTGTGCTCTTCTTTGAACTTATTGAACAATTCTATTTGTGTCATTGGCAATATATGTTTTGGATGTTCTTCATATTGTTTTTGTGCTATTCTTCATCGCAACACATCCCTTGTATGTGGTGAAACATGACATTCTGTCAACCAACAATTACGGGCCAATTCTTTAACATTTTCTGCAAGTCTATCTTTGTAGGGTTGTCTAGAAATCACCATCCAGTAAGCCAGTTCATCATTTGCATCTATTTGCAATCAAAATTTTCTATGTTTGTACAATGTTTTTCTTGACGTTTCCATCGTTTTATCCATGTGTCGTGTCAAACGATCTTTTATATTGCTAGATGAAACAATTGTTGTTTGTATCGCTCTAGGTGCACCACTGACATCTTTTTTTTGAGATTTTCCAAAAGAGTTTAATACACTAGTTATATTGTCAAAGACATTCTATTTCACCTTTGTATCTTTTGTCGAATTTTGAATACCCAATAATGATGTAGCTTCTTTTAACTTTCTTTACTTTGACTTTATTAGACCGAGTAAAAGTTGAGCTTGTACTGTTATTGATTCATCTTTAAAAAAAGTATTATACATATTCTTAGTTCGATATCTTATATAATTCTTAGCTTATTTCTTCCCAAATTTGTCAATATCAACATTTTCTAATATTTCATCATCAATGTTGATAGATTCTCCTGCATATTTCAATTTAAAGTTTATATTAAAAAACAAATCCCGAATAGAAATTCACTAAACTATATACAAGTGTTCATCTTGTATTATCTAAATTTATTTACATACCTATAGGTGATTCATTTTTTTCTTCAATTTCGATTTCAACGTCTTCATCGACGTTATGAGACAAATCTATTTATGTTATTTGAAAAACATCAAATAATAATTACAATCAATTATATTAAACAATATTTTAAATTTCAATTCTATACTTTTAATATAGACAATATGTGCATGCATACCTGGTTGGACTTCTTCTTGTTGAAAATCTCTATTTACATTATCATGGTTTCTTTCTTCAATATTTAGGCATTCTCGTTTATTTCTCCAATAATGCTCTTTCCTTTGATCATTATGGTGAGTTTCATCTCGAGTGCGATCAAATTTTCTCTTGTGCAAACTTCTGTTTCCCATGAGTATAGTTATCTGTAAAAGTTATGTTCAACAAAAGCTCCATCTTGAAAAAATGCTCAACATTTATGTTTCAATATATAAATTGTTATTCCAATAAAAACTTGAACAAACATCAATTACCTTATTAGACAAAAATGAAAAAGATGATTCGAAACTTTGTTTAGGTGCTCTAAGAAACCATAAAACAAGCGATGAATTGTGTTAAATGTATTCAGCCGAAAGAATATTTATACGATTTGGCATGAAATGAAACGATACAACATGTCTTTCCATTTTGACCGGCAGACGGAATTCGCTCAACCATCTTTCGGTCGAAAAAGGCTTTTTCGACTGAAAAGATTGGAAACCGTTTAATTTTAACGGATTCTGTTAGAATTTAGTTTTTCGGCCGAAATATTCTTTCGGCCGAAAACTAGAGAATGGGAATGTATGTAGGAAGCAGAGAATTCCCTCAAGCTTACCTGAACTTTGGAGGTTGAAAAATCTTGCAAATACTAAGAATTTGGTTTCAAAAATGACACTAACATTTGCAAACTTGAATCTACTTTCAATTCCTATAATTTGTTTTCATTTTCATTATTTTTTATCTAATTTTTTTTTTTTTTTTAAATCACTACATAATATTTTCAGCTGACATTATGATTTAGTGAAATGAAATATCTGTATCTCTAAAAATACATAGCGAAAAATTTAGAAAAATTTATATTCATAATCCTTAAACTGTTATTTTCAAAATGGTATATTTAGATTTTACTTTTAAGTAAAAATTAAGATAGATACAAGGTGGGGGAAAACATGTGTTTAAAATCTACAACGTTTTCAGCTTGATCAACTTCAAAAAATTCTAGAAATTATAATATTCATCCGTTAGATTCAAAATTATTTCATAATAAAATAGAGTCTCTGTAGATTGTTGTAGTATATTTTGTTTGTTAAAAACAAAAGTTTAATAATAGATACATTGTTGGGGAAAAAATAACTCATTATCATTCCTTTCATGTTTAAGGAACATACTGTTAAACAATTGTCAAACTGACATATCAAATCTTAATAAAAAAAAATTGAAAAATAGTCATTGGAAAGCTAACAAAATTCTTCACAAGTTTAGTTTTTACTGTAAAGTGAAATTCTAAATTAAACAAATAATTTTGTATGCCGGAAGTTGAAGAACGTGTGAAAATATAGATTTTTTTCTCATAAAATAAGAACAATATACACCCATCTTCATGATTTCACCCTATACCCATTTTCATATATCAAATACAAATGCCATGTTAAATGAAATTAAATGTTTTCTCCTTAACTTGTGCCACAACTTGTTTTTGGCATTTCCTCTTACCAAACAATATGAGCACCTCCCAAAACTTATGAGGGTAAATCTACCAACACAAAAATCAACACAAAAATCAATTTCACCAGTTGGAATCACTATATTTTATAGGAACATCAACAATCTCCTCCAAATAAATTCATTTGAAAGATCCAATGATATATTCAAGTGTTATGGGTAACTATCGGCTCCAGCTACACTTACACTTAATAGTATTAGATGGCTATATAGAAAATTATTCATTTGTCAATAATATAACATAAGTAACACTTATCACATTAGGTTTACTAAATCAAATGTCACAACAACTTTTTTATTAAACCTACTTTTTTTTCTTGAACATGCCACAATTTCAATGGCAATCCATGAAACTTCACACCAAAAATGTCATAAATTCAGTTCATACTTAATCTTACATGTTAGTTACACCTCATGAATTCAACAACACACCATGGTTATACTTTCAATAATATGATAAAACATTGATACTGAACTTCATGAAAGTATCTTAGGTGTTTGTTACACCTCATGACTTCAACAACACACCATGGTTATACTTTCAATAATCTGACAAAACATTGATCCCGAATTTAATGAAAATAAATGTCAACCGCAACTTTACAGAGTAGATGTCAATGATGTCATGTTTTTAAATTGTTATCCAATTTTACCACCCCACAAAACTCAAAAGTCCACTTCTAATGAACATAAAACATTATATTCTATAGATATGAATTAAAAAAAATAAGATTCATTTAACTATGCTTCTTTGAACTAGTAAAATTACACCGTTTGATATTTTCCTTTACTTGTGGCCATTAGTTTATGACCATATCATTATATCATTTTTTTTTATGACTATTAGTTGATGCACATGTGTGCATATCTTGTATTTAGAATTATTTAATGCTGGAAAATAAAAAGAACCTTACAATGCATTTTGAAATCCTTGGCCAAATCAAAAGACAGTTCTGATGACTTTTAGCTATTTGCATCTATTACATAGTGCTTCCAATTATTACATAGTGCTTCCAATTAATTGGTCAAACCCCAACAATCATCAAATGATTGCTTCTTTGCCATTTTTGGAAATATCTAATATTGCCTTTTTAAAGTGGAATGAGCATAAAAACTTTTAAATGATTGTGGATAGAAATTTGAAAAAATTCTAGAGGATAAATTTATTGTGAAAAGAAATTTGAGAAAATTTTAGGGGATATTTGTTTTCATTAAATTAATTTTATTTTTTTATCTAATATTGCCTTTTTAAAGTGGAATGAGCATAAAAACTTTTAAATGATTGTGGATAGAAATTTGAAAAATTTATAGAGGATAAATTTATTGTGAATAGAAATTTGAGAAAATTTTAGGGGATAATTTTTTTCATTAAATTAATTTTCATTTTTTCTAAAAATGATTTATCGATTTTTTTTGTTCAAAAAATGATTCACACAAATTTTGTAATATAACATTATATTACTTAAATTCCATGAGGTGTAGGGTAGTTAGTGATGGAGTGTACTGTTAAGGSACTTTGTTATGTGAAATCATCAGTTTGAAACCCTCACTTACCTTGTGTGTCGTGTGTGGGGCAGTGTGGGCACACCTAGACGTTATAGTGGTAGAAATTGGATAACACAACCACATGTTATGTGAGTATGTGCCCAACTACGATTCCTTCAGTCATAAAAAAAAACATTATATTACTTAAAAAATCACTAAAAGTTTCTACAAAATATATAAAATCCTCATAAATTAAAGCATCTTTACAAGAATATCGTTAAACATTTATAGTTGGCATTTTGAGAATTATTAATGTTCATCAAGTTTTCTACACTTATAAGATTATTATGAATATTGAAATTTTCTCTAATGAGAATTTTAGTGTGATGAATGTTAAATTTGGTAGCATCGACAATCATTCTCCAATGAGAGGCCATATGGGCCACCCTGAGGCTAGCCAGGGAGATTTGGAGAATCAACCAGTCTTGTGAGGTATTGACAAAAGCCAAGGGGAACGTACAACCTCTGTGAGTCAAACCAAATGTCAGGATGAACGAGATGCTATGTAAGTATAATGAAAAAGTTAGGGAGAACATACAACCTCTGTGAGCATAGACAGTCTAGTTGTTATAACCCTAAAATGCACTATACAGGTTTACCTGGCATCAGGCCAACTCATGCCTATTCCTAGCCAAAGCCATGCTGAGAAATTCCTCAAAAAACCACTTAAAACAAGCAACCCGCACCCTAACTGCTCACTGGGCGCGGGCATCCGCTCGCTATCCTTCTACTGCACGCGGGTATCCACAGGCTAACCCAAAACAGCCCGCGGGTACCTAACAAAGCAAAAAATCAGGAAAGTTTC
>JASDQU010515155.1:0-37423 GCA_032191745.1 Picea mariana | reverse complement strand
TGGAACGGTGACCGGCCTCAGAAATCATTGTAAGTTGGTTCATATTGAAGCTAATAAAAAAAGATACTTTTCCCGTCCCGCATACATGAGTCTCATCTATGTTATTTGATTTGTGTTTTATCTCTAACCCTAGAATAGATCAGTAGCATGCATGCATAGTCTTGTCTTGATTGCAGGAAAGCTTTTGGAAGGAGAAGCAGTAGCAAGGGGATAAGAAGCTCAACGGAGGATCTAATTCAGCCGTACGGAAAAAGGTTGGTTCATTCTTCTCTTGTGTGCATGTGAAAATCGGGGTTTTAGATTCGGGTAGAAGGTTAAAAGTTAAGTCTTGAGGGTCATGATCTGCATATAAGCTTAGAGCCCTAGCTTATTAGTCCGTAGGGTAGAATACCCAACAACACTAGTGCAAAAGTCAGGGGGAACATACAAACTCTGTGAGCATAGACAGACTAGTGAAAAATTCAGGGGGAAAATACAACCTCTGTGAGCCTAGTTAAGCCTTGTGAGCCATGAGAAAAGGTCAAGGCATCTAGCAAAAGTTAGGTTGAATATAAAATTCCTATGAGCTAGAAACAAACGATATTCCTAATATTGAAAATGATATAAATGTATTGATCTAGTGCATTGGCACATGTAACATTATCCACCATGAAGATAATTTTGAATTGCCTTGTAATGTTGAGTTGTAACTAAAGTCTTAAGTCTAAGCTCTATTTTAAAACTAAAGTGTAATGTTGAGTTGTAACTTAAGTCTTAAGTCTAGTTCTATTTTAGAACTAAAGTGTAATGCTGAGTTGTAACTGAAGTCTTAAGTCTAGTTCTATTTTGGAACTAAAGTGTAATGTTGAGTTGTAACTAAAGTCTTAAGTCTAGTTCTATTTTAGAACTAAAGTGAAATGTTGAGTTGTAACTGAAGTCTCAAGTATAGTTCTATTCTCGAACTAAAGTATACCAGTCTCAAGTCTAGTTCTATTTTCAAAATAGAGTATACGAGTCTCAAGTCTAGTTTGAACTAAAGTATGAAGCTGAGTTATGATTAAATCATGCAAACAAGTTACTATTTCGATCCTCTCCTCTTCTCCTCTTTGGCCTATATAAGAAGAGGTCGACCCCTCTATTCAACACAGTTTTGATATGCAGGGTAAGGGAGAAGAAATAGAGGAGCATATTAGTGATAAAGAGGCAACATACCAAAGCAACATATTAGTGATGTATATCAACAATAGAGGCAACATATCAGAGGTGTATTTCAACAAGGTATCTTAGGTCTTTGTCAGGCCAGAGTCATCTTGGCAAGCTCTTTAAGAGAAGAACATTCATGGTGGATATTTGTAAGTGATCTTACATTATTAATGGAATAAAGGAATATTGTTTGCTTGTGTTTTTATCCTTGTACAAGGTTTCCCCAGGGTATATGTGTTGTTGATGTGCATGCTTACTTATATACATAGTTATTTCTATTCGATTATGATTTGGTATCGTTGAAGTGTATTAAGCTGGAATCAAAATGTTTAAGAAAGTAAAAGAATCAATCCACATAAGAAATCAAGCTAATAATTTAACATGGTATCAGAGCTTAGGGTGTGTTAAACATGTTGAAGTGCAACAATAGGTACACATAGATCCAAGCTAGCTTGATTAAGTTTCCAGTGTGAGGTCCATGACATCCTCCATTTAAGTCAGGGCCGAGGATAGGCTCGAAGGAGCTGCCAACTTCAATGTGTGGAAGCTCTCGATAACAAATATCTTGCAGGAGCATGATCTTGAGCAGTATGTGACCACAGTGGTGGAGGAACCCACGAATAATGAAGGAAGAGAAACCTTCAGGAAGAGTCAAGCAAAGGCCAAGCAAATCATCTTTGACTCAGTCAAAGACAGTATAATGCCTGCAATGACTTCGTTAATGACTACCAAGGATTGTATGGATACCTTGGTGAATCTATATGATAAACAGGCTCCAAGTCAGAAAAGGACACTTAAGCACAAGCTTAAGTATTTGAAGATGGAGAAGGGTGAATCAATGGAATCTTTCTGTTCAAGGATAGCCCAGATCAGAGATCAACTTTTGGTCATAGGGGTGACAATGGACGATGATGATTTAGTGCAAGCCATTTTTTACGGTCTTCCTTCTTCATGGGAGATCTTCTTATCCAGTGTAAGTGGGAGAGAGATTCAACCCACGTTTGAGAGGTTATGGCATGATTGCCTCCAGGAGGAGAGTCGCATAGCTACCAGGAGTGAGCCAACGAAAGAAGAGCACTCAGCTTTAGCATCAAGATTCAAGGGAAATAAGAAAGACACTTTCCAGAAAGGCTCTCAGAGGAAGCCAAACACCAAAGGTACATTCAAACGAAATAATATTGATACATCTAAGATTAAATTCTTTAGTTGTAATAAGTTGGGTCATTTTTCTAAAGATTGTTGGTTTAGAAAGAAATATCCAAGGAAAGGGAAACATCATGCCTCAATTGTTGAGGATGATGAATCCAAAAGAAATCAGAAATGTCCTTCTAATGAGAAAGAAAATAGAAAAGAATATTACTTGGTTTCTGCCTTATCCAGTTCAGTTTTCACGGGGCCAAAAACTTGGTTAGTAGACAGTAGTGCATCAAAGCACATGACATGGTACATGGAGATCCTCTCAGATTTTGAGCCAAAATATTTTGCAGAGCAGGTTGAGCTTGGGGATGAAAAATGTTACAAGATAGAGGGAGTAGGCTCTATCTCCTTTAGATTGGAATATGGGGCTAGACTTCATGTTGATGAAGTATTATATGTTCCAGGGATCAAGAAGAATCTACTATCAGTTGCAACCCTTGAGGACAAGGGATATTGAGTGATCTTCAAGGACATGAAGGAACTACTATGGGATAAAGGTAGACACTTAAGTACAGTAGAACCCATTGGAACTCGCACTGGAGGATTGTATGTCGTGTCAGGACAATCAGTTTAGGCATTGGCTCATGATGTGACTAGCTCCAGTGAGTTGTGGAACAAAAGACTTAGACATATTCATTACAAATATCTTCCAGATCTACAGAACATGGTATGTGGCATGCCCTCTATTTCTCTTAGTAAAAATGAATTTTTTAAGGGATGCATGCTAGGTAAAAATACAATGAAAGCATTTCCTAGTAGTGACAACAGAGCTCAGGGCATCTTATATCTGGTTCATTCTGATGTATGTGGTCCTATGTGGTCTCCCTCACTCAGCGGTTGTTTGTATTATGTCATTTTTATTGATGATTACTCAAGAAAATGTTGAATATATTTCCTTAAAGCTAAAAGTGACACATTTGATAAATTCAAAGAGTATAAATACTTTATTGAAAAGAAGGCAGGGAAAAACATCATGATCCTTAGAACAGACAATGGAGGAGATTTTGAATCTCTCCAGTTTGAGGATTTCTACAAGTTAGCAGGAGTCAAGAGCCAGTTAACCATGCCATATAACCCTCAACAAAATGGAGTTGCTGAGAGGAAAAATAGGACAATTTGTGAGGCAGCGAAAGAAATGATGTTTGACCAGGATATGCCAAATTATTTATGGGAAGGAAGCTACCTCCACTGCCGTGTATATTCAAAATAGGTGTCCACATGCTATCTTGAAAGAAAAGACTCCTGAAGAGGTCTTCTCAGGGATCAAACCTGAAGTAGGGCATCTAAGGATATTTGGGTGTCCTGTGTATATTCATGTCCCTAAGGAAAAGAGGAAAAAGATGGAACCCTCATGCAAGATAGGGGTTTTTGTGGGGTACAATGAGATCTCAAAAGATTACAGGATTTATGTACCAGTTTAGAGGCAAATAGAGGTAAGAAGAGACGTGACTTTCCATGAGGAAGTTGCATTTAAGAAATCTAGAGAGCTTTAGCAGGAATCAAAAGCAGTTCAACCAACTTCACCCTCTTCTGAAAATGAAGAGTCATATGATCAGAGGGAGGAACCTCGTGAAGGGAAAAGTAATGAGCCTCTAGAACCCGTTGAAGTGTTAGAAAGAACTATTGAATAACCTACAGCCAAAACGAAGCCAGGGTGGCTTAAAGAAATAGTGCAGGAAGCATAAAGGATAGCTTCACCCAAAGGAACTTTCAGGGAAAGGAAGAGGCCTCATAGGTTTGGAGGCTATGTTGCATTGATGAGAAGCATTAGTGATGTTGAACTTGATTCATTTGAAGAATAAGATAAATTACAAGTGTGGAAAGATGTCATTCTTGAGGAATACAGGTCTATTATAAAGAAGAATGTTTGGGACATTGTGTCGAGGCCAAAAGAAAAATCAGTGGTTTATTCCAAATGGATCTATAATATCAAATATGCAACTGATGGAAGTGTGGAAAATTTCAAAGAAAGATTTGTAGCTAGAGGATTCACTTAGAAAGAAGGAATCGACTACAAAGAGACTTTTCCCCCTGTATCCAGGTACCTCCATTCAAACTATTATTACTTTAGCTTCTGTTCTTAGTTGGAAGCTACATCCGATGGATGTAAAAACAACATTCTTGAATGGAAAGATTGAACATGAGATCTTTGTGGAACAACCAGATGGTTTTGTACTGCATAACAAAGACACTCATGTATGCAAGCTAAGGAAGGCCTTGTATGGTCTTAAGCAGGCTCCTAGAGTTTGGTATGATAGGATTGATGGATTTCTTAAAAGCTTGGGCTTTTAGAAAAGTGATGTTGATGCAAATTTGTACTTCAAGGTAAGAAGTAACCAACCTGTTATACTAATCATGTATGTTGATGATCTCTTTCTAAAATTACATGAAGGGCCAATAGCCTAGTGTAAGAGGGAGATAGCCTTAGAATTCGAAATGAAAGACTTAGGCTTGATGCATTACTTCCTAGGATTTGAAGTATGGAAAATACACGGTGAGATATTGTTGGCACAAGGAAAATACACAATGGATGTACTAAAGAGGTTTGGTATGATGTACTGTAAATCCATGTCTACTCTGATGATTACCAACCTGAGGAAGCTGCATGATTCTGATACAGGTTCAGATTTGGTGGATCCCACCATGTATAGTCTGTTGATTGGATCATTGATGTACATGATCCACAATAGGCAAGATATATGCTATGCAGTGATTGCAATGAGTCAATTCATGACTGAACCAAGATAGAGACACTGGGTGGAAGCAAAACACATCTTGAGATATCTCAGAGGGACCTTTACTTATGTTATGGGATATACATACAGTGGTGGTTTATTTCTACATGGGTATGCAGATGCTTACTGGGAAGGAAGCCCGATGGATCAGAATAATACTTCTGGATACCGCTTCAGTTTGGGATCCGCTATGATCTCTTGGTCAAGCCAGAAGTAGGGATCCATTGCATAGAGTACAACAGAGGATGAGTACATTACAGTAATCGATGCTAGCAATGAAGCATTATGGCTCAGAAAACTGGTTTCTGGGTTGTTTGGTGACAAGCTCGAGATGACGGTGGTTCACTCTGATAATCAAAGTTGCATAAAATTGACAGAGAACCTGGTATTTCACAACAGGTCAAAACATATTGACATGAGGTACCACTACATCCGAGACTTGGTCCAAATAAAAACTGTAAAGTTACAATACATAGCCTCGAGCGAGCAGGTAGCTAATATCCTTACCAAGCCTCTGACCTCGAGACAGTTTGTGCAGCTAAGAGGCAAGTTTGGTATGGCTGAGAATGACTCCCTCTCTGAGAGGGAGTGTTAAATTTGGCAGCATCGAAAGTCATTCTCCAATGAGAGGCCATATGGGCCACGTTGAGGCTAGCCAAGGAGATTTGGAGAATCAACCAGTCTTGTGAGGTATTGACAAAAGCCAGGGGGAACATACAACCTATGTGAGTCAAACCAAAATTCAAGATGAACGAGATGCTATGTAAGTCTAATGCAAAAGTAAGGGGGAACATACAACCTTTGTGAGCATAGATAGTCTAGTGCGAAAGTTAGGGGGAACACACAACCTTTGTCAGCATAGACAGAATAGTGAAAATGTCAGGGAAAACATAAAACCTTTGTGAGCCTAGTCAACCTAGTGAAGACTTGTGAGCCATGAGAAAAATTGAAGGCGTCTAGAAAAAGTTAGCTTGGATATAAAATTCCTATGAGCTAGAAATAAATGATATTCCTAATATTACAAATTATATAAATGTATTGATCTAGTGCGCTGGCACGTGTAATATTATCCACCATGAAGAGAATTTTGAATTGCCTTGTAATGTTGAGTTGTAACTGAATTCTTAAGTCTAAGCTCTACTTTAGAACTAAAGTGTAATGTTGAGTTGTAACTGAAGTCTTAAGTCTAGTTTTATTTTAGAAGTAAAGTGTAATGCTGAGTTGTAACTGAAGTCTTAGGTCTAGTTCTATGAAGTCTGAAGTCTTAGGTCTAGTTACAACTCAACAACCTCAAATTAGTATATGAAAATATTTCGAGGGGTAGAGAGTGGAGGGGATTTGAGTGTTTTATATTGGGCATGTAATCATCACATAATGTATCTACACCATGGATTTAATTAAACCAAATAATCTATCTTATAAATAATATGGCCTTGATTTATTTCCTTATTAAGAAATAAAAAAACAAGAAATAAACATTGATACATAAAATATCCATCACAGATTGCAATAGTTTTTTTTAATGAGAATCATCTTTGAAAGAAACTCTATTCTATTTTTAGTGTAAGATATTTTTACCAACAATTTTTTCCTAATGTAAATCTTTCATGACCTTTGGGATTTGTCTTCCATAAGTTTCCATATGTAGTCCTGGTAACCATAGTCAAGACCAAGTTTCTTTTCCTCAAGGAAACTGTATTGTTCCTAAACCCTTGAAAATTGAAACGAAACCACGTATATAAAGAAAATAATTGCAAATTAACCCAAAAACAAGAGACAATAAGATAAAATTTGTAAAGAGACCCTTCTATATTGGAAATTTGAAAAAGAATACAATGTTCACTTTCCTATTAAAGTGGGGAAAACTTCCACTGAGTAGAGATCCAAAATACATAGCATAATACAAACACTCCATAGTCTTGTATCTCTTCAAATAACTTTTCCATATAAAACAACCTAACTACTTGTGGTCTTGTCACTAATAGGTACCAACTACCTAGTGGGCCTTATAAAGAGAACCATTCTACATTGAATAAATATATTTTAAGTACCTCAATAGATCTGCAAATATACTTCATAAATAACCTTTAATCTTAACAAGAATACACCAAACCATTCACCAAATATTGAACACAAGAAATAGTCAAAACCCTTGAGGTAGGCTAACACCATATATTAATTCTCATTGAAGGATAACACTCCTCAAGCAATGCTTGATACATTCACAATATTCTTCACTCCATTCCAATACATTGCTTACGCTTCATTATATAGCACTCTCTATCTCCTAGGAAAATTCTAGAGAAGGAATATTCTAGTAGTTGGAACCTTCTAGAAAGCATTCTCACATTTATTATGTTCATATTGATATAACTACCATAATGGTCCTTATTTAATAGTGGACCTAGTCCAACTTACATTGAATGGCCTCCAGTGATAATACATAACCACATTTGCGTTGGGTACCTCCCTAGGTATACTACATTCCATCCCCCTTCACATGTTTCATCCTCAAAACATGAGAAGAAACCATACAATATGACTGGCTAAGAAATGTATCCAAATGGTACCAAGTATGACCATCCATCCATCCTAATGAGAGACAAACATGATGCCCAAATATTTCATTTCCACCCTAATCTTGATCCTTATTGTGCTTGTGGTGCCAAGGGATTGTTTCTCTATCCTGATGTCGTCCTGAAGTGTTGGTAGTCCTCCATGTGCCTCTTGACTAGTTGCCTTTTTGGTGCCATGCTAGTTCATAAGTGTGTTGATTTTCATGCCTCTTCCTTGATGATTGTTGTTTCTCTATATGGTTTGTATTACTATATACAACAAATGTAGGAATCGATTCTTTTTTCCTTAACTCTACAAGATAGTGTGCCTTTGATTCAATGATCTCCTTAGTGTAATTATTGTGTCTTTCATGTGTCTTTGCTTGATCTCCTTCTATAGACTCTGCCTCTAATTCAAATTTGGAATATACAATAAAATTTTTTCTTGCCTCCATGGGCCCTTCTTTCTTACTAAGAGACACATCAGGCAATGAGATTTTCATTTTCTTGTACCACAACTTCAAAAAATTCTTTTCACATTAATATTAATTGTACCCACTGATTATGCCCAAGGATATCCCAAAACAATATCCACATCATCCATATCTATAGCATAAAAATCTAAATGCAACACATATTTATCCATATTGAGCTTCGAATCTTTAAAAATTTGAACATTTTCACCATCAACATGTGTGCTTTGAATATTCTTTGCAGGAACTTGCAATCTATTAACCAACTGAACATTGATAAAAGTTTGTTGGAAACTCGGGTTGATAGAAACAATGACATTTTATTTATGAATACAACCATGACCCTGTAATATAGAGTTTCCATATGAAAATAAACCCTCGGTGTTCTCTTTATCCCCTTTTTTAACATGAGACCACCTTTCTAAAATTAATTTTCCATTTCTTCATCAGAAATTCCCATCATCTTGTCAAGGTTCAATGATTCCTACCATGTTCTAGCATCTTGTGTGAAACTATATTTTATACCATATTTCCACTTCTCTTTCCATAATGATTTTTGTAATTTATGAATGCTTCAATAATAGTGTCATCAGATTTTCCAATAAAAATCACCTTTCCTAGAGAAATATTCAACAAAAACTAGGGTTTATAAACAACTTACTGTGCAAATTGCGACTTTTTTTCGGAATAAAACCCTGAAAAATAATCGAACTTAAAATGCTAATAACTTTACTTCCCAGACTTTGTTTCGACCAATTTTGTTTTTGAAATTCGGTATTCTTCCAAGAGGAATTCAAATATCCTATTTTTTGGCAAATTCTTTTAAAAATATTTCAGAATTTAACCTGAAGTGCGACGCCCCTTTTTTTCCTTTTAAAAAATATGCAAAAAGTAACAAAAAATTATTCCCTTATTTGGTCAATGAAAGTGTTATGATACCAATTGTTAAGTGCCAAATGCTAAATATGGAAATAAAAAAATATATTCACAGAGAAATATAGAAAAAATTCCACTTTATTATTTCAAAACCTTTAGGGTAGGGAAACACCATACAATGGATCCTATTATGGAAGGGATCCTCTTCTATTCACTTGCCTCTTCACATCCTATTACATTGCTTGAAGCCATTTATATAGTGCTACCAACCACCTAAGAACATTCTAGAGGAGGAACCTTCTAGTAAGTCCTCTTACATTTATTATGTTTATACTAATATGACTAAATACCATAGTGGGCCTTTGTATATATGTTTTGAGGCCAAAGTGCCTGTGTTTAGGCTAGACATCGTGGATGCTAATAGGCCAGTGAGTATAACTTTGTAAAAAAAAATAATCACACTCAGTTATTAATAAAAATACATCACTGTTGCAGACCAATTAGACAAAAGAGTATGGAGGGATAAACTCCACCAGAGAGGGAAATGGGAGTTAAGAGACTTGGATGAGGGGCTAGGCCAAGGGGGCTTAAGCCAAGGAAATATTATAATAATATTTCCTAAAGTCAATAGTCATGGGATATTATGTTTATCCTAAGTTACTAAGAGTAAGGAACAGGTCACGAACTGGAGCTCATGTAATTCATAGCTAGACAAGTTTCAAGTTGAGGACATGCAAATATATTGTTGAGAACTTAGTGTAATTCTCATCTTTCCCATTCATTCTTACCATCATTCTCTCATGTTCACTCGGTCATCTACCCTCCATACATGTACTTTGGATTTGTTTGAGGAGTAACCTAAATAATTAAGATAAAGAGGGGGGTTATCAGGCTTGTGAGTTGTTGATGAAGCGGGTTGTCAAGCCCATAAGAATTTCTCTCTAAGAAAGAGAATTGTCATAATTGATTCCCAAGGTGCCAAGATGCAACTACATGGCTCTGAGATATCCTATATGGCTTGTTGTTGAATCCAAAAAAGGGAAGTGGGGTAGTTAAAGTACTGTTGAGCAGAGAAGGGGCACACTTCCTTGGATGGGACAGGCATGTGGGGAATGAGGGATTGTGGGTTTCCTGCTTGAGTTGGAACTTGCGTCTGTGCATTTTTTGTTGTTGACAAACCTTACCTGGCTTATGATTCCTTTTCCCAGGTGGAGTTTGAGCCCCAGCTCAGGGGTGACATGCTTCTAAGATTTTATGAGAAGAAAAGTCCCTGGCTGGGAGGAAAGTCTGAGGTCTGCACATAGTTGGTGAATTTCCAGCAAGAGATAAGTATCTTCGGTGTATTTTATTTAATTACTGTGTGATTAAATTTATATTCTCTTATTGGTTTTTCCTATATTATTATGCATGTTTATATTTATTATGGGTTGTATAATTATGTGCATATGTAGAGCATTTTTTTATTTAAATTAATGGTATTAGAGTTGGTATTTTCGTGGGGCATTTCACAACTTGGGGTTGGGAATGCTACTATGTGGTATCAGAGTTTTATTTGGAAAGTTTGATGTATCAGGGATGCTACAATATGGTAATGAGACTCAATTAGGTGGTTGGGTATGTTATAATGTGGTATCAGAGCCACAAGTTCAACATTGAGCCTGTATGGGCCATAGGCATAGCGCCGAAGTTGAGTTTACATAGTCTGCATGAAAACTGTTTGACATAATGTTAGAAAGGGATGTTTGCAACATGCTTGTCAAAATTACTGTAGTGAAATTGGGGAAATTTAATGAGTGATTGAGGAAAAATTAGCCAGGGATCGAAAATCCCAAATTTTAATCTCGGTATGAGCAATTTCGAGACTGAAATTGGGTGAATTATGAGTTTTGGAAGTTATAGTATAGCCATGGTGAAATTGGGAGGAATTGGGAAAAAGCCCCAATTTTTGGAGTGCAATGCATGGAGAATTCAACATGAAAGAGTCGAATTTTGTGTGCAAAGGCCAAATTGGCATGCCGAGGGAAAATGTTTTTCCGCAGAAAGATAAATTTCAAAGTTTGGAGAAATTTGAAAAATGGGAAAAAAATTTGGAAAATTTTGGGTATTTTCTCGTATATGACATCAACATGACATGGCGGTGATGTGGAAAACGTGGCATGGAGTGCCACGATGTCTAGTATACAATGAAATTATGTGGCTAGTGGCAAGTGATGTGGGAGCTATGTGCATAGGTGTTTTAGTTGATACCATGAACAGTTGTTGCATGGGGGCGAAGTGGTTTTGGATTCCGACCCTTGTACCATGTGACATTGCTCAGAATGTCCAAGGGATTGTTAAACCTTGAGAAATTTTGGGATGTGACATGGAATTTTTTCCATCGATCTCCCTCGATATCGACTGTCAGATTGGGGAGATGTGCAAGTTCACGCACGCCAAAGAAAAAGGTGTGAGATGGGACCCACCGATCCTCGTGAAAAAATAAAAGGTGACATGTGGGAATTTGATAGTTAATATGGGACCTTTGTCCCATCCATGGTTGTTGGTTACTCTTCTCTCTTTCTACTCTTGGGTTGACCTATGTTCACATTTGAATAAGTTTCCAACAAAACCCTCTAAAACTATCGACCCTCCTGGTAAACCAGAAGGCAATACAACACACAAAATGTACTGTGCAGTTTCACCCGAGATAGTTCTATGGGTGACTGCAAACCTCAAGTGCTTGTAGTCTAGAAAAGAGTGTGGATCTGGGATTGTAGTTGGTCTTCTTCAGGCTTTGATCTGATTATTCTCTCTATTATTCCTAATATTCATTGATCCTTTAAGTTTATGCATGCATTATAAGAGATCTAACTGAACCATTCATTCATCCATTCATAATATAACTACTGAAAGAAGGTGAATATGCAATAGAAAACACACATAACAAAGGATTTACCGTGGATCACCCCCTCCTAGGCTATGTCCACAAATATTTGGCTTCTTATGCTCTTTTATTTAGATTTGCTGCAAAATATGGTGTTGCACGCACTATATATCCGATCATACAATCATGAAAAAAGTTTAAAAACCTTTGTGGGGTAGACTAGATCACACCAGGCTACTCATCCTGTGATCTTACCCTCAATATATAGCTACTTTAATATTTTACATCTCAACAACTTACAACAGTTTCTCAATTACAATCACTGAATCATAACATCAGAACCATTATTCATCTACCGCTTAGAACCCCGACCTAGACCTCTTAGGTTCTTATTTATACTAATTTACAAGCTTCTTAGCTGTTAAAATATCTTACCAAAACCCTAACCCTAACATGGATAGGTTTTCCTTCCTACGTGCCTTGCATGATTTCCTCCTTTTCATGCGGCTTTCCCTCACACATGTTGCTTTTCTTGCTAGCTGTTCTTCTCCAAAATTGGGTTTTAGCTTCCAAAAATATACCTTACCTCAAAATAGGCCTACGCCCAACAAGCCCCCAAAACTAACATGTGGCTCATATCGATCCACCTAGGTAGGGCACGCTCCCTAAACAACCTCTGCCAGGATGTGGAATTTGCTTGCAAGTTCCCTTCCTCTTTCCTAGACCTATGCAACTTTTTCTGTGAGTGCCTCCACTGATTGCATTGTGATATTCTCCTGGATGATTGTTGTGCTCTCTGTCTGTGGTTGTGCCATATTTTTGTTTTCCTCCTCCAAATGTGTGATCACTACACTTCTTTCTTTTGGAGGGTTTTTAGTTCTTCTTGTCCTACTTGTTTCTTTGTCTGCACAATATTCACTTCTGACTGCATCTTCTTCATATCCTGGGTGCCCTTCATGCACTCTGTGATGCTCATCGCTTTCTACCTTTGCTTGAGCTCTTGTATGGTTGCGTTGACTCGTTCCTCTTTTTGGTCCCACTGTTGGACCTGCTCATCCTCTTCCATCAATGTCTAGATCTGCGTGGCTCTGTCAAACAACTATTCTATTGCACTTTACTATTTTTCCATTTCCACTATGTGGATTGCAACTTCTTGTTTCCTCTGCTCTCGAACCTCAGGAGGAGTCGTGGGATTAAGTCATTCCTTTAGCTCCTCAATATCCTTCTTGTAATGATCGATGGTTTGTGCAATGAGGTTGATATTCTCCTCTTCACTTCTCTCAGCTGCTTGCTTACTGTTTGGGATGCAGTTGTAGACTGTTGTCAGTCCATGTTCCATTATGTTTGTGTGTTCTCTTTCCTCATTTGTTTTGATATTGACCTGCTCGACTACCAATTCCAAGGCATCCCTGCCATTACTTTTTTGCTGCAACTCTGTTGCATCTATCCTTGCGCAGGATTGCACTTCCTATGTGAAACTAACTTGAATCTTGTACAATGCCTTGGTTGGTATCCTTGCCAGTACCAACTCTACTTGTGCCAAATCCATCAATGGTGTATAGGCTACAACTTCGTCCATTTGTAGAATGTCTGATGTGATTTGGAAGTTTGGATTTCATGCATTATGGTTTGGATAGTGTCTTGTTATCTTGGTGCGCTCCTTGCCTCTGCTTCTATTGCTGTCGGGAAGGGCTTTGTTCCCCTTTCAGGACTTTGCGCTGCATGTATTTGTTCCAAGAAATGCCTTATGTCTTCCAAATCCTTTTGTATTCTGTCTCTTTGGTGTTGAGCTTATTCGAAGTCATCAGTTGCGTGATGTTGCACTTGTTTTGCGATGAGGTCAACATCATCCTCGATGACTATGTACTCTGGAAGCTGCTTATGCACCTTGGCCTTCTTACGCGACCCCCTTGTGTGTATAATTGGTGGCTTGGGTGGCTCTGTTTCTTGTGGGGTGTCTGTCGACGAGGTTTCTTGTGTCATTATGTCCCCCACTCCTTGTTCTCCTTGCGTGGCGATAGTTTCCTTTTTTCCTTCCTGGGCATCCTTCTTTGGCACACTCCTCTTCTTCTGCTACGTCAACTTCTGAATGGACTTGAATTTTTAGGCGCAATGTTGTCTCCTGCAGGTGTCTTAGCTACCCCTTCTTCTACTTCCTTGCTTGTAGGCACTTCCTTAGTAATGACTGGGATCTTTTAGTCATCTTTCCAATCCAGCATTTCCATGTCGACATCTTCTCCACTAATGCAGTATCATAGTTGAAACCATTTTTTCTGTGGATCTTTGCGCGCTTGGACCCACATGTTGTGGCGCATGGCTCTAAAATTTGCAATACTTTGGTATTGCATGACAAACTCTAGAGTAATCCTCCATGTGTTTACTATGATTTCCTGGATTTCGCTGAAGTACCATGCAAAGGTACCCATGTTTCTGCTTCTTTTCTTGGGGTTCGAAGTGCTCCCCATTGAGGTATACTGCACTGTGCGGAAAAGACTTATTCTATCACAAAAAAATGAGTATGGGGGCTCCCTCCACCCGAACAATGCTATCAATATTATCAACCAAGAATAGTGAAATTTTATCCCCAAGTCCTACACGACTTTGCAATAATCGAGGAATAGATTCAACATGTAGGGGGGCCAACTGAGCATGGTGCATTGTGCTACAGCTGTGAAAACACTTACAGGGACTTACTCCTTGCGACACTTCCTTAGAAGTTTGTAGGCCATGAGATTTGTAGCCATCATGGTGGATCTATCACTGATTCTTTTTATAATAATCCAGTGTGAGCCCCTCTTTGTGCTGTATGTCTTCTTCATTTACTTGGAAATATCCTTCTCCTTTGTATTTTAATCTAGGTACTACGTGGGAATCTATCCCATTGAAGGAATACCTGTAATGAATGCGATCAAATCCACGTCGATGGAGACGGGTTCCTCTATCCATAGGAAGCATCCATGGAGGACTGCCATCAACTGCTTGACGTATTTATTTACCTATTTTCCCCTGCCAAAGTGGGGAATTTCCACTAAGTTTAAGATCCCCGTATTCACCAAGTCAGCCGCCCATTTTTTTGGATGAATCATAGGGTCTCCAATTGGACATGTACATATAATATCCATGTAAACTTGCTGCACAAATTTTGGGAATTTTCCAGTGTTGGCCACATCATGGTTCGAGTACTTTGTCTTTTCCATGCACCCTAGTAGGGTCGGCAGAGCCTGCACCCCCTATGGCATGCATGGTAGTACTATTGTTGCTTCGGGCTTCTTGTGTGGGGACCATGCCATGGGTTGTTTTAACTTTCTTTTTATTGGCACACTAGAGGTCCCATCCTCCACTTTTTTCTCCTCTGCGCCCAAGTCTGGCTACTCGGTTATGTCCTCTACCATCGCTTCCTGTCATTGTGTGTAACCTGCCCCGTGTTGTTTTCTTGGTGCCGCAACCTTTGTCTTCTCGCTAGCGTCCCCATTTTATATTTGGGCTTCTTCATCCCTTGCAGGTTGTTGTAGGTCTCCTGAGTTATTTGTTTGGAATCCCTGCGCACTATCGTGTGAATCAATTTCCATGACAGTCATTGTTGGAGATTTTTCTTCTTCCTCGACCAATGTGGCACTCAATGGTTCATCCTAGGGGGAGGGAATCACATCCACATTGACTATTTCCTCTCCATCAGCCATTTCTTTCTTGGCCTCTACGGTTTTGTGTGGTTCCCTAATGTTGCTTCAAGTTTTCCTTGCGGTTTGGCTTGGCACACCAATCTTCGGTGGTGCCATATTGGGTACTAGTTCCTTTTGCTGAATAGAGTTCGACTGGTTTGTACTGTTCTCTTCGCTTGTTTATCAGCATTCTCTCTAGCTCTGTGAGTTCACAATTTCACAATAAGTGTTTTTGTGCCGACATTTCCCCTTTATATAGAGGGTGCCATGAATCTTGTGAAGCTTCTCGGAGAAGATTCCTTGGCTGTGATTAATGCGATGAATATTTTCACGTATATTTCATTTAATTTCATAAATGCCCCCAATTGGCGTATTTTTTCCCTAGCCATCATTTTTCTCTTCTCAGACTGTTGGTCCCTTTTCCGGTGCATTGAAATTTTTGAGTGTGCCGTGCATTTCTGCTGCAATTATTTTTCTTAGTGTGCCGTGTTGCGCTTTCTGTCACCCATATGTTTCACGCGATTTTTTTTTTTTGTTGCATTGAGTCCACTTTCTCGGTGCACTGTAGTTCCTAGTATTCTTGTGTTTTCTATATTTTCTATTTTTGTATTTCTTTTTCCCTCTTTTTATCCTTTTTATTTCTTTTACTCATTTTTTTGTCCTAGTCTCTACTATAGTACATTATATACATGTTTTTCTTACGACGTTGTAACTTTTAAGTTATAGGATTTCGATTGTTCTTATACAGTTTCAGTTGACTCCCATTGATCATTCCCTTGAGTTGTGTTCCTACCAGATCCTTTAGCTATACATATCCCCCATCTGTGACAATATTTACCTCATTTGGCCCCAACCAATGCATTCTGAATTTTCCAAGATGTTGGAAGAATTTACTGTCATAGAGAAGGATTAGGTCTCCTTCTTTAAAACTCTTCTTCTTAATATGTCTTCCATGCTAAGCTTTATCTCTTACTTTATGTACTTATTGGTGAAATCCTGCCAGAATCATGTCCTCTTCCATCTCCATTAGCTGATTTAATATTTCCTTTACTGCGCCTCTTTTTGTCATGTTGGTAATTCTTGCTATGCACGGACTTGTTACACATGATTTTGGTCACGCTGGTGATGTCTTAACAATGGTATATTCAAGCTCCCAACAAGGACTTTTTTCCTAAGAAAAGTGGTCCTTGTCTCCTTCCAAAAAACATATTTTCAAAGTGAGTTCGCAGGATGCATGTGACCTAGGGTGCGAGAATCCCTCATTCTCGCAGGCCACCTGCACCTAGGGTGAGAACTTCTCGCAGGCCACCTGCACCTAGGGTGCGAACTTGTTTTCAAGATTTTAAAAGAGAAGAGGTTTCGAGGGTTCTAGAAAGGAATCTTCTAGAAAATGAGTTGGCATTCATATGGTTGTCATTTTAATGAATTCTCAGATTTGATGGGATCACCCTCATCCATGTAACCATCTCTCCTTCTCCTATATATTGAAAGGTTTCTCATGAAAAGGTTAAGCAATATTGAATGAAGAATTGGTGAGAGAATTGTGTGAAGAACCCTGCTTGGACAGAGGCTTGAAGGCTCTAGTTGGTTTATCAAGAGGAATTGGATCTTCTTCATGCAAGGACAGAGCAAGTGTGTGTGTTGGAACCAAGGGTCACTGAAAGGAATCTTGTGACATCAAGTCATTCAGGTTGTATCTTCTAGTTTCAATTAATATGATACAACGACATGTCCCTTTCCCATAAAGTCACTCTTACTTTATTGTGTAATTCCTTGATCATATGCATAAGTTGACGTTGAATACATTTTGCTATCTTCACTTTGGTTGGTTTGTGTTGTCTTGGACTTAACCTCACGAGAGCACCGAAGCGAAGAGGGAGAATCATAGACCTAAGGAAGTGATATAAAGTTGTGTCACTTATTCCTCCTTATTAGCAGATTCAATGATTACAACTTAGGGGAAGAGTCATGTCCTATCCTGTTTTGTTCTAGATCCAGGTGGATCTAGGGAGATTTGTTGGTGTCCGCACCTACCGATTAGTCCGATAACAAAATTGGCAACTCTAATGGGGATGCAACCCATTTTTTGGTGATTTTTGGTGTTTTTCCTTGGCCATTTGCTCTTACCTTACCAATTTTCATTTTTATCAATCTCTGAGTCTTGAGAAGACCTTGACAGAGTCTCTGGGTCCAGAGGTTCCTTCAATTTTTTTTTTCTTTTTTCCAAATTTTGCTTAGTTTCAATCACTCTCTCACTAAACCCTTTTGTTTCCTGTGAGAACTACTGGAGTTCGCACCTTATTGTGCATTCCAGTGCGAACGCACTTTGCTTGCGACAAGCTTGCGAGAATGATCCATTCTCACACTGTACACTGCTGCTTGCCTGCAAACCCATTTTGCAAAATTTTGGGATTAAGGTCTTTTGTATGCTCATATGCCCAGATTTGTATGTGTGTCTGAAGAGAACTTCTTGGGCCATTGATTGATTGTTTTCTTGACTTCGGATTTTGTGAATGATTAGTCTTCGGAAATTGAAAGCTCTTCTTGTTCATTTTTCTCAACTGTTATCTCTTGACCGTTTCTTAACAAGGATATAATCTTTGGTCCTGAAGTCTGAGTGCTTGTTTAGTTGGGAGCCGGTGATCGGTTTAAAAGTTGGGGATTAATTGTCTTTCTCAATTGCTCATTACTTGGAAAATTGTTGCCCTCGTGCATTTGAAAATACCAATCTTGTCTGCTTGTTATGTTTGTCTTCATTGAAAGATTGGTTTGGGTTTTGTTGTATATTTCTTTTCATTAGTTGTTGGTTTTTCTTAGTTTCACCTCTGTTGTGTGGTTTCTATTGAAAATTAAAAAACATTTTTCTTTTTAAAAAAAAAATTCTTATTTTGAAAATATTGGCATTCAATTGTTGAAATAGAACGAATAGAGAATTGGCATTGGTCGTGATTTGTTGATATTGCATTTGCAAAGAAGATTATATATTGTAGTTCAATATTGTTCCAGAAAAATCCTCTTTCCCTCCCGTAAATAGGATTCATCGAACAAGAATTGATATTTTTCACTCCTATCTATGCATTGTTGGGTCAGAGTCACACACAACATCAGTTTGATTTCCATCTCCTTTGAGTAATAACAACCTTTAATAATATCGTGCAAATTTTAAAATTTAACTAGTAACTCTTTTCTAGGACTCTATTACAACATTAGCTAGGTTAGAGATTTGGAATAAGGCAGAGAGATACACTCTCCAAAGAAAAAAACACACAATAGCATCTTGTGTTAAAGAGTGTCAAATTCCATTTGCAACATTTTGTCCTGGGAAGCCCTTCTCACACAAGGGTCAAGCCCGAGGTCACATTGATATTAACAGAGTTACTCACCCTGCTTTGTTGATATCGGTGTAGAGATTGCATGTACTACGGGTGTCACTTGAAGGTATACCCACAATGATGAGTGGAAGCCTCTCAAGTTGATTTCGGGATAGATACCCTACCCTTGCGTGTGGATCAGACTGTCGACTGTCCCCCCAGGCTTTATTGTTGTTGGTGGTAACCTTAGTGGCATATCTTCTTAAGGTCTTACACAAGGTGACTATGAAGGGAAAATTCTTCACGGTACCTGGAATCGACGTTGGCCAAACTCACTCGGGCTCCTTGGAGGGTATACCCACGATTATGTGTGGGAGATTGCACTAGGGCGTAAGTCTGTTAAGAAGGTTTTCAATGTAACTTTTCCACCCTAGCCCAACCCCTTTTCGTCTCGTTGTTGCGACGTTGGATTTCATCACCAACTAGTGACTTCGAAATTAGAAGGTCTTCTTTGCTTAGTGTTGTTTCCTAGATTTTCTACTAGCGCATGTTGTTTGTTTACCCAAGTTGACCATAGAATTTTCTTCATAAGTTTTTAACTCGTTCACAATTGACCCTCCACGTCGTTCACATAGAATGCAAGGCTTACCCCTAGAAAATATGGAAGGTTCTCAACCCTTGCCTACCAACTCACCGGAGGGCTCTCGTCAATAGAGTGAAGTGCAATATGTCACCACTCCACAAGTGGAAAGAACTGACTCTCTAGAACAGTTCCGAATTACCAATTCCAGAGAGGACTTTCGACTTCATCTCGACTCTGAGAGACATATTATGCAAGTAAATTCTTCTGGATACTTGGTTGTTTTGTTTTCTAGATCACCGATTGGACCTTTTCTAGGACCTGAGGGTCAAGATCCTTTTTGGACTATTGGCATTTTTAGACAAGATCTCTTTGGCTCAGGAGCAGGCGTTGATATCACCATCTCATCTGTGTTCCCCGAAACCTCTGACCCAGACGCAGTACCTTTTACTACTGCTTATTATTTTCCTGGTACAGAAGCTCCACGAGTTGACCACATCTTGACTCTCCCTTTACAAATGGTTCATTACACAGATACTATGAGTCCTCACACCAGGATTACCATGGCTAGCCGAGACCCTATTGGCACACCGCTTTCACCTAGAGTCACCCTGACTCTTCCACTCGAATAACGTGCGTTGAACTCCTCTATTCCCATTCCTATGCACATCACATACGAAACTCCTGGTGGTCCCTCTTCTTCTGGGCACTCTCCTCTTGGTTTCATTTCGAAACTTCCTCCGCCCCCTTTCAGAGGACCTTTTCCATCCTCTATCGGAGGCACTGATCCTAGTGGCACCATTCCATCGTTCATACCAAATTACCAGATTCCTGTTGGTGGAAAATTTCACCAAGGAGGCCCAACTCAACCCCCCTTGCAGGGAAAATACCAATTGGACCACAACCCCCACCGATCCTACCCTATGGAAAAAACATACCTCCATCCTTGGCCCACTATTAGAACCATATGATACAACATAATACTCAATCGACTGGGGGGAAACAACCTCCAGCTACATCGGTTATACCCCCTAGTATAGGCCAACCATATCCAAGTATGTCAAATCCTATTTGGGGCTCGACTGCTCAACCCCCTTCCCCCATTCAAGGGTACAACCCAATGAGTTACTTGCCTCCACAAAAACCACCGAATCTTCCTAGATCCTCACATTATATGCAAACTGCTTATGGTCCCACTGGTTTTCCAACGGGACTCCCTCCCCAAAGTCGGTAGTAATCGCATGTGAACAGACAGTTACCATTCTTATCCACCCTGGACCTCTTGGATCTATCAAGGATTTTAAATAATCCCATTTGTCACTCTCCCCAATGGCCTACCATACCAGCCAAACTACCATTTGACATCCCTAAATTCGATGGCAAAGCGGGAGAGGACCTGAACAATCACTTAATGACTTTTCACCTTTGGTGCTCATCCAACTCCTTGATGGATGACTCTATTCGTTTATGCCTTTTTCAATGAACTCTCACGGGTTCTGTCGTGAAGTGGTATATAGAATTACCATGATATTTCTTCATCAACTTCAACACCCTCTCTATGGCTTTCCTCACCCACTACTAGTTACCAATCCGCTATGAAATAGGGACCGAGATTTTGAGATCTTTTAAACAAACCAAAGCCACTCATATCTCCGTTCACATTCATGAATGGCGACAGAGACGACGTCTCATCAAACTTGAACTTCCCAATCAGTTGCTGGCAGAATGATTCACAAAATCATTTTTGAATGACATCGGTCGTGACATCTCCATGGGTGGAGTTGTCACAGAAGAACAGGCCATTAGTCATGCTTAATACCTTGACCTCGTTTACTCACAAATGGGTACTCTTTATGACTTACTCCCTGATGCACCTTGTCCTTCTATTTCTTTCACTTCAACTACCCCTGCTACTTCTCATGTGGTCGATGGTGTGATTGGCACTTTCCATGCCCAACCACATTCCATCCAAACCTCCAGCAACAACCCCAAACCCATTTCTTCTAATGTTCAAAATGCTTCGTCTCCTACCCCTCCCACCAACAAGACTTCCAAGGTAAATGTTGTTCAATCTACTCCCGCCGGTAAAAAAAAATCCAAAAAGGGAAAGGGTAAGAATAAGGAGGACAAAAATAATTCGCAAGCAGAAAATACCAAAACACCACCTATTGAAGATAGGGATAAGCGCAAACCCCGATACCCTTTTCTTATCTATGGTGATGAAAACTACACTAAGGATTGCCCACGATGAGATAAGGTTACTAAGTTCCTTCAAGGGACCCTGAAACCACCCACGCTGGCCGTATTGTCACAACCCTTCCCTTCTAAAAAACAGGCCCAATTGGTCATTCACGACCAAACGTCCCCCTCCAATACATCCTATGTCTTAATGTGTATAGGAGATTCAAATCAAAACGACATTGCACTTACCACTCGAGCCAAAGATTATTCCTCCTCTAAAGAGAAGGTTGATGCTATACCTCCTTCATTGGTCCAACCATCTCCCACGACTCCACCTACTAACGGTCCTCTTCATCTCGGATGACCGAGCCTCGACACAGTTCTTCTCCCTCCTCCAAAGGGAGTCATTCAAAAATCGGCTTTCAATCCTCATGCCCGTGCTGCCCAGAACTACAGTATTGTTGAAGATCTGGCCCAAGCACCATCCGCGATGTCAACCCTCAAAGTCCTTCAATGTTTTCCTATACAACGAAAGGAACTGTTGAAAGCTATGGGTGGAATCGACCCTATGGATATGAACTTAATAATTTCTGACTTCGAAGATCAAATTCCAAGGTTAGCCCCTCAACTCGCATTCCAAATACAAGTTATTATCTCCGAAAAAAACATTTGTAGAACTGTTCTCAATGAGGGTGCCTTGACGTGTGTCATGTCTATTACCTGCTGGAAATCCATTGGCTCTCCCTCTTTGATTGAATCCCACAACACACTCAAAGCCTTTAATGGCTCTGGTTTTAAGCCTTACGGTGTCTTCCCTTCGTTTCCAATCACGTTAGAAGAAAAAACGGTCCAAGTTGAAGTGGAAGTCTTTGACGCTCCTCTCGATTACAATCTTCTGCTTGGTCGTAGCTGGATTGATTCCATGCATGCAGTTGTGTTGACTCTTTTTCATGTTGTACATTTCCCAAATCAAGGAAAGGTAATTACCGTCGACCAATTATCCTTCTTTAACTCAGATGCGCGTACTGGCAATGTACTGTTCATCACCAACCCCCCCCCTAATATGAGAACGTTGGTGTGGGTCTTCTTAAAGACTCCTCGTTAATGGGTACCTTCCCCATCCCACCACCCGATGTTCCACATTCGCTTGTCGCTTCAATCAACATGATCTCCACCTTTATTCACGGAACCCCTGTGTCTCACGACCCATGTCTGGTACCCAACCCCAATGATCATCTTTGTTACGACGATGAAATGCCTTTGAGTCCAGTCAAATCTTCCTATCAAGACATTCAATCAAAAACTCCTTCTACCCCTTCTCTTGGTGATTTGTCTCCAGATCCTTTTCATGTCATTTTTCCCACAGATGAGATGATTATGTCTGTTATGGAAGACACCCCTTGGGACGATGGACATCATCGTTCCATCCTCTTCCTGGAACAACACACCATAGAGAGCTACCAACGGATCTCGACCCCGTCGACTGTTGTCGTCATTTCCACTGTTCCGGAGTCTACACACGATGTGTTTTCCAAAGGGAAATTAAGCAATATCTCACCCACCATTCCCCTCAACATATCCATAAAACCTGGAATTGTAAAAAATGTGCATATCGGAGCTTCATGTTCCCCTAACAAAATCATCACCTACAAGTCACTTTTCAAAGAATTTCGTCACGTCTTCGCCTGGAGCTATGAAGAAATTCCGGGTATTGACCCCAACATTGTGATACATGAGATGAAGACATACCCAAATGCTAAACCCATCCGTCAATGCCTTCGTTCAGTCCACCCATGTAAAGCGACCGCAATCAAGCTTGAAGTTGAGAAACTTCTCAAAGCTGGCTTTATTTATCCGGTGGCTCTCACTGATTGGGTTTCCAATCTTGTCCCAATCGACAAAAAACAAGGTACAATCCGCGTGTGCGTTGATTACAGGGATATTAACAAAGCATGTCCTAAAGACAAATTTTCTACCCCCTTCATCGACTAGATTTCCGATGATTATGTCGGAAGTGAAATCTTCTCTCTAATGGATGGTTTCTCCGGATATAATCAAATCAATATTGTTCCCGAGGACCAACACAAAACCTCTTTTATTTGTCCTTGGGGCACTTTTGCCTATCGAAAACTTCCTTTCGGTCTAAAAAATGTTGACGCAACCTTTCAGTGCGCTATGTCTTATGCCTTCCATGATATCAAGAACATTGTGCAGCCATATCTTGATGACTTACCTGCTCATTCCATGCGCCGGTTCGATCATCCAATACACCTCCAAGCCATTCTCCTCCGATGTCGGTTTTACTATATAATCTTGAATCCTCACAAATGCGTTTTTTGCATAGAATCCGGTCGAATTCTAGGCTTTATTATTTCACATCAAGGGATCCGAGTAGATCCTTTGAAGGTCGATGGGATTCTCAATCTCCCTCCTCCTTCTTCACTTCGCCAGTTACAAAGTTTGCAAGGGAAAGCAAACTTTCTTTGTCATTTCATCCTGAACTATGTTGAGCTAACTCTTGGATTTATGTGACTACTCAAAAAGGGGTATGATTTCGTATGGGATACCATCACAAACAAATCTTTCAAAGCTTTGAAACTGTCCCTAACATGTACTCCACTTCTATTCCCCCCTGATTACAGTCACGATTATTTCCTCTACCTCGCAGCCTCGGATTACACCATCGCTATGGCTCTTGTCCAGGAGGATGATTCTCATGATTCTCATGTCATCTATTACTTGAGTTGATGTCTAACACCTACCAAAACCAAGTATTTACATGTCAAAAAACTGGCCTTGGAAACTGTCCAAAAAGTTCAACGTTTCTGACACTATATCCTCTCTCGCAAGACTACGGTAATTTCTAACTGCAACCCTATGCAACACATTCTCACATGTCAACTGCTAGGGGGGAAATACTCCAAATGGATCATGATACTCCAGGAGTTTGACTTGGAATTCGAATGCGCTAAGTCCAAGAAATCCTTAGTGTTTGCCGAGTTGATATGTGACTTTCCCTACTTTGAGATGGAAAAGGTGGCAGCCAATTCATTACCTAATGAATCTGTTTTCCTGATTAGTTTCGATGATATTTGCTATGGAGATATCATCATATATCTACAAACCCAGACTTTTCATCCCAATTTGTCTAGTACTGACTGCCATCGAATCCGCTACCAAGCCCGTTAGTATATTATCCTCGGTGATACTCTTTATTGCCGTGGGATTGACTCAGTTTTTTGACACTAGCTCACGTTTGACGAGGTCAAGAAAGCCCTAAATGACTGCCATTCTAGAGCCTATGGTGGTCACATGTCTAGGTATGCCACTGCCCATAAAATCTTGCGAGATGGGTATTTTTGGCCCTCTTTATTTAATGATTGTATAATTGCCATCCAAAAATGCCATGTTTTGCAGACCTACAACCATAAAATATGATCACATCCCGCTCCTCTTCACCCTGTGGTCTCTGTCGGTCCTTTTGCGAAATGGGGTATCGATTTCATGACATGTAACCCTCACTCGGTCGGGGGGCATGGATGCATTATTGTAGCTGTAGAATATTTTTAGAAATGGGCTGAGGCGATGCCGACATTTGACAATACCAGGAAGACCGCAACATTATTCATATTCAATCACATCATAGATCGTTTTGGTGTTCCTCCGGCTATCGTCACCGATCACGGTAACCACTTTAGAAACTTCATGATGTCCGAACTCACTGAAAAGTTGGGTCTTCGCCATGAAAACTCAACGCCCTATTACCCACAAGCCAACGGCCAAGTCGAAACAATTAACAAAGTCCTCATAACCATTCTTCGACAAATGATAGGGATTCACAAAACAAGTTGGCACACGATGTTGTTTTCAACATTGTGGGCTTACCAGACATCCATTAAGTCTACTACCAGGTTTACACCATTCCAGTTAGTCTATGGTCTAGAAGCCATTCTGTCGATTGAATGTGAGATACTCTCTCTAAAACTAGTCATCAAACTCCTACCAAACACTTCTGCCGAAGAAGAACATCTGTTGTATCTCATGTGATTAGACGAAACTCGACGTGATGCTACCCTAGTCATAGAAGCCAAGAAGAAACGTGTCAAGGCTCAATATGACAAACATGTCAAGCCTCACACTTTCTCCGAAGGAGATCTGGTTCTCCTTTACAAACAAGATCGGGATATGCTAGGAGATGGAAAATTCGAAGCCATGTGGTGAGGTACTTACATCGTCAGATGAGTTCTGGAGAAAGGAGCTTACGAGTTAGTAGATTACGATGGTATCCCTTTGAGTGAACCCATAAATGGGTTTCACTTAAAGAAGTACTATGCCTAAGATCACCTGTGCATGAGTACTTGTATTTTATTGTATCATACTTTTTGTGTGTTACTATAGTATGCTTTTTCGTTATCTGGCCTCTACCCTTATGTTACGTTGTTTTTGGTTTCCAGATGTCAGAGTCTTCACTACCCCACGTTGGCTTCGCTGATGGATCTAGCCGTAGTACTCAGAACCTTGCTTCTGTTGCTTGGGAAATTTACGCCCTACAAACGAACTTATCACTCTACGAGGTGTGTGTCTCAACCGCGCGACCAACAATATTGCAGAGTATAGCGCCGTTATCGAATTGTTGATTGATACTATCTCGCTTGGTATCCATCACTTGGTTGTATGACTCAATTTTAATCTAGTAGTACTACAATTACGTAATCTCTATGCTATTCGAAGTTCTACTTTATTACGAGTATATTTACGAATTTGCCTCTTGGAACATTATTTTGATTATATTGAGTATCAGCATATTCCTAGATGTCTAAATACATTAATTGATGCATTGGCTAACTATGTATTAGATAGAAATTTGGGCCATTTATAAACCAATCACATCACATGTATCACACAACACAAGATAAACCAGTAGAAGCCGTATATGTATATAACGATCAAAATTTTTTTACAAAAAATTTTGTCCAAGGACCAAAATTTCAAAATCTGAAGCTCATAGATTCTACAAAGTGGCGTCATGGGTGACACTCATGATAACACATGACTTCTTGGGAAACCCTACGAAGCAGTTGGCCAATAGACTCTGAGACGCCCACAGTATGGCGTTGATAACGTTGAGGGACCTCTCCGATAGGCATGTCTGGAATGTCAGCAGTACACCCCTCCAAGTTTTTCTCCACTGCCTCATAGTCCTTAACTTCCCATCGCAACACTGGAGCCACCTCTCCTCGTCGCTGAATAGGAGACGTACCTGGAGGTCGGTATGGCCCCACATCTGTGTCATTCAAAAGATATTTTTGATCAGTTCTTGGGCAAACATAAAAACATTTGCATATGATAAAAATTACAAAAACATTTAAAAAAACAAAATGTGTACTTCTTACCTAGATCTCCCCACTGAGCGTTCTCAGGTAGGGCCAAATCTGGATCCCCTCAGGAATCCAACCTAGCATAGGCATAATCGTCGACCATCAACATCTGTGGCCACAACCATTCAAAGAAAGAATCATTGTATTTGATGATGGGCCCAACTACATGTCGGGCCATGAGCTTGCACCACCTCAGCATCCTCGGATCCTGTGGGGCTAGTAAACCCCACTCAACCTGTAATCTCAGCAAGGGAACCCTCTCAAGAAAGAAGGACACCAAAAGTGATCCATACTCGAATTTCTTCAAGTCACCTTTCCTGCATTTTTTCAACAGCCTCTTTATGCTACGAAGGACTGCGTCTGACCAGCTAAAGACCCAAGGCTTAGTACACTCTATGGCATACTGAAAATAGCTCTGGAGAGACATGTGTGGAGCAGCACTCCCAACCATATTAGCAATGGTAAACAATATGGTGCGAAGAGTCAAATCCTGAAGCCCCCAAATGGCCACCTTTCCTTTGCTTCTTTCCACCTTTGGAACACAGTACTGACAACAATACTCACTCATAGGCAACCCACCACCTCGGCTACTGGTGAAGCTAGCGTGGTACCCATGTTGTGATAGTCTTGTTAGAAAGTAAACATCCTCAATATCCAAGAACAATGTGTGGACCCCCATGTGGAATACTTGTTGGTCCACGTCTCACATTTGAATGAGGTACTCCAACAACCTGACTTGGGCCCTCATGCCTGGGATCCGAAAGAATTTCAAGAGACCACATTCTCAGAGAGAGGAAATGGTGCCCAGGTCATTCCCGACAATAGAATCATCCTCTTCATGCTATATTTTGCACCACTCCAGCATCGTGACGTTCAAATGCCTGCACAAGAACCATAAGAAGAGAGTCAGTAACTCATTTCAAGCCTTGGCATATTTTTCATTGAGAAAAAATCAAAGTGAATTTTCATTTTGTGGCCCTCGCAGGTGCCCCTTTAGCACAGTGTGAGGTTCTCGTAGGTGCCTTTGGGACCACCTACGAGAATCAATAATTCTCACATGTCTCGTATGGCTAGCCTGCGAGAACACTTGGGCACAAGTTTTGGCCCTAAAACAAACTCAAAACCTTGAAATTTGCCAATAAAAACAGAAACTTGAACCATGAAAAGGTAGAAGACGGGGGTCTTACCTCGCTGACGGAGACGGTTCGCCAAATGGTTGCTTGTACCTTCCGCACTCGAGCACTGAAGTTCAAGGGAAAAAGAGGGGTTTTGGGCACAATTCTTGGCAAAATCACAATGACTATGGTTAAAGCCCTTTTACCCACTTTTATTTACTTTTTACCATTTTTGTTGATTTTTATATTATTTTATTCATCAAACCTAATGCCTAATAGCCCTATGAGTATGAATTTTTGCAGATATAATGACTTTGAAGTCCACACAAGAGAGTATGGATATTTTCTCTTTTTCATCGCATACTTAATTGTTTTTTATGGTTTTTAGACAAAACCTCGAGCTTGGTCTTTATTCGTTCTCATGCTCAAAAATACATGAGAATATAATCGAGCAAACTTTTATCACTTTTTCGGGTTCATAAAGGTTATACAAAAAAGGAACCCCCTAGAGTTTTCTTTAAGCTCTTTTCAGACTCTCTAAACATGAAAAGATTACTGAGCGACCTTTTTCTTTTCACTCTCGTTAAAGTATTTAAAGAAAATGTTTATTGGGCGATAATTTATCTCTTTTTCGGTCTCATTAGACTACTTTACAAAAAATGAATTGAGTTCTCTTTTGAGTGTTTTTCTAGACTCCATAATCATGAAAAACCTTCAAGTTTTCTATCTTTGGACTCGTTAAACAAACATCGGAAGACTCGTAATGGGACCGAACCACTCCTTCCTAGGGTTCATTAAACATACTCCGAGGGACTCGTCTGAAGGATGAGCTTACATCAACAAGCATGTGTTATCCTCTTCAAGCTTGCGTAAAAATAAAGAGGTACTCGCCAGAAATGGTGGGGGAAAATTTGGGAAAGGGATGTGTTTTCGTATTCATATTATTGGTAGTAAGTGTCGCTCTTGAACATGACACCCCCTATTCATTATTGGAAGCCATTTTAGGAAATCCATTTGTCTCTCATTCAACTTGCTACAAGGTCATATCCTGCATCGTCTCTAAGTCAGTGCTGCCAAATCCCTGGTCGTTTCGTTCATATGTTCAAGAGAAGTTCATCTAAAACCTTTATTCGAGTCGGCCATCTACAGTTGTCCATTCTTACCAAGTCAGCCTTCCCTGTGTCCTTTTTCATCTATATTCATACTCCGTTTCACCTTCAAAATCTGTTACTCATTTCATGTCATTGATGGGTGATACATCAAGGCCCTCCTGTGATGAGTCTTGTCCTATCGACTCCAACTCATTATCCGGAAACAAGACTTAGAAATTATTTGGTACCTTGGAACTTGCATGCCTCAATGGCGGGTTTCTTCGCTTTCGACAGTGGGTTTTCATCATTGACCCCTGATCGAGAGATTCCATTGAATGCTCGACCTCAACTCATTTATTCACATTCATTGGATTGTACTAGTGTATCTTGGGAGTCATTGATATTAAGGGTGATTTCCCTCGCCCTTGTTAACGGTTTCATCAATGACCGATAATCAAGTAGTTTCTACCATGTTTGACTTCAACACATGTAATCACATGGCTAGATTCATACTTTTAGGTGACGGGATTGAAGACCCTGGGTCTCATATTTTTGATCTAGGCTGCGATGGAATATGTATGATTTGCTGACACATAGATCCACTTTGTATGTCACGTGGCTATGTCATCATAACTTTAGTCTTCTCGCATAGATCCATAGTGTATTTCTGGTAGCTATGTAGTATATTTGATGGCATGGATCCATGGTGTATTATTGGTGTCCATGACCCACGTTCACGATGACATATGGTTGTGGTATGAGTATGGGAATGCCTACCTCAGAACTGGTATTATGTTCTGCAGATGCTTGGTTGTTTGCAGGTTTTCGATTAGGTGCGCTCTTTTTGACACACACACGTAGTTTACAAAGTATTTCGGCTGTCACAGATTCCAGCCTCATACTTTGGGGGGCATTCTGTTACACATGATTTTGGTCACTCTGGTGATGTCTTAACAATGGTGTATTCAGGCTCCCAACAAGGACTTTCTTCCTGAGAAAAGTGGCCCTTGTCTCCTTCCAAAAAACATATTTTCAAAGTGAGTTCGCAGGTTGCATATGACCTAGGGTGCGAGAATCCTTCATTCTCGTAGGCCAACTACACCTAGGGTGCAAACTTCTCGCAATTTTCTCCTTACATAGGGTGTGAACCTATTTTCAAGCTTGGAAAAGAGAAGAGGTCTCGAGGGTTCTAGAAAGGAATCTTCTAGAAAATGAGTTGCCATTCATATGGTTGTCATTTTACTGACTTCTCAGATTTGATGGGATCATCCTCATCCATGTAACCATCTCTCCTTCTTCTATATATTGAAAGGTTTCTCATGGAAAAGGTTAAGCAAGATTGAATGAAGAATTGGTGAGAGAATTGTGTGAAGAACCCTTCTTGGACAGAGGCTTGAAGGATCTAGTTGGTCTATCGAGAGGAATTGGATCTTCTTCATGCACGGACAGAGCAAGTGTGTGTGTTGGAACCAAGGGTCACTAAAAGGAAGCTTGTGACATCAAGATGATCAGGTTGTATCTTCTACTTTCAATTAATATGATACAGTGGCATGTCCCTTTCCCATAAAGTCACTCTTACTTTATTGTGTAATTCCTTGATCATATGCATAAGTTGACGTTGAATACATTTTTCTATCTTCAATTTGGTTGGTTTGTGTTGTCTTGGACTTGACCTCACGAGAGCACCGAAGCGAAGTGGGAGCAATAGAAGCCTAAGGAGGTGATATAAAGGTATGTCACTTATTCCTCCTTATTGACAAATTCAATGATTACAACTTAGGGCAAGAGTCATGTCCTGTAGTATTTTGTTCTAGATCCAGGTGGATCTAGGGAGATCTGTTAGTGTCCGCACCTACCGATTAGTCTGATAATAGGACTGGGTACCAAACATTCTAACGGAACCACTACTTATTTCCCATACACCAACCTGAATGGTGTATGTTCTCTCTGTTTATTACATGTAGTCCTATATGCCCATAATATCGGTGTTGATTATGTCCACCTTGTTAAGTATTCAGTCGCAGTAATGATATATCTAGCTCCTGACGTTCTGAATGGTGGATTGATTGGTCCGACAAAGTCTATTTCCCATTTGCTAAATACCTGCAAGGTTACTTGTGGTATTAGAGGCATCTCGTCCCTTTTGTTTGGTTTATCCACCCTATGATAGACATCACATTTTTGGAAATATTCCTTAGCATCTCTGTGACTTGTTGGCCACCATAATCCTTCGTGCAATACCTTCTGCACGTATATTTTCCTTCATAATGTCCTCCAACTATTCCCTCATGAGCTTCTGCAAAAATTCTAGGCCTTTCATGATCTAGTACACACCATCTCAAAATGTTGTTTGCGCCCATTTCATATAAGTGTCCTACAATTCAGTTGATAGTCTACAACTCTGACTACTAAATTTTTCTTCTACGCAGTGTTAAATTCTTGTGGTGCAATCCATGTACTCAAGTATTCAATATATCAACAAAATATTCATCAACTACTTGACTAAAAATAACTGTGCGTCAGGGAAGTTGTCTTCCAAGTTGGTAAGTTCTTCTCCATTAGTTACCCTTGACATGTGATCAAGTCTTGCATTCAACTTCTTTGGTTTCACTATCACTTCAAAGTCAAATTCTTGGAAAAACAATATCCATCTACAGATCCTCCCCTCCAACACTGTCTTGTTGACTAAATATTTTAGGGCATAATGATATGTGAGCGTCTTAAAGTGCTTACCCAATAAGTAGTTCCTGAACTTCTAAAGTGCATATACCATGGCTAAGCCTTCTCTTTCTATGGTATTATAGTTCTGATTTGATTCTAACAATTTTATGCTTGCAAAGGCTATATGATGGTCTGAATCCTTTTCTCCTATCTGTGCTAGAATTTATCCAGGTGCTATGGGTGATGCATCTACAAGCACATGAAATGCCTTTTCCTAATACGGGAATACTAGGATAGGTGCTATGACCATTTTTTATTTTAAGGTATCCAAACCTTGTTGATAGTCCTTGTTCCACTGAAATGTGATATCCTTCTTTAGCAGTTTTTCTACTGGTGCAGTGATCTACGCATACCCTTTAATAAAAATTTTGTAATAGCCTGTATGTCCTAGTGTTTTTCTCAACCGTCGCACTGATTTTGGTGGTTGTAAATTGACAATGACTACAATCTTAGCAGGATCTACTAGAAAGCCTTGTTTATAGACTATATGTCCAAACAATATTCCAAAAGGTGTCCCAAAGATGCATTTCTTTATATTCAATGATAATTGACACTACCTGCATCTTTCCAACATTAGCCTTGATACTTCTATATGATCTTTTAATAGACTATATACAGTCCAGTCATCCAGATATACTTCCAAAAACTGGTGTATGAATTCTTTAAAGGAAGATATTACTACCCTTGAAAATATGTTTGGTGCATTCTTTATCCCAAAAGGAATGATTGTGAACTCATAGGATCCCCATTCTGTGGAAAAAATAGTCTTATACCTTTCTTCTGGGGATATTTTGATCTGATGGTAGCCTGAGAATCCATCTGTAAATGAATATGCTTCCTGGCCTCCCACATTCTCTAGGACCTCATCTATGAAAGGGGTAGGAAAAGGGTCAAGTAGGCAAGCATCATTCAGTTTCCTTAGATCTACACAAATCCTGATCCCCCTTGTTTCTTTTCTTGGACTACCATGGGTCTTATCCATTTAGATTCCCCCATTGGTTCTATGATACCAGCTTCCAACATTCTGTCAATTTCTTCTTTCACTTTCTGTTTATATAATGGATTTAATCTATAAGGTCTTTGTCTGACAGGTCTAGCCTCAAGTTTGAGAGGTATCTTCATCTCTCCTAGCTCTCATGTTATGCCTTTCATCTTTGTAAATGTTTTTGGGAATAGGTCATTGTATTCATGTAGTAACTATGTTATTCTTTCTAATGTTTGTTCATCCCAATAGTCTCCAATTCTTGCCATTTTGGGATTGTTGGTTGTCCCAATGTTGACTCTATTCATCTTGTTTGGTGTAGAAAATATTTCTAACTCAAGAGATGGACCTTCCACTTCTCTTTCCCCTTCAATTTCTGTAATTTGAATCTTGCGTGTGTCATCTTCATCTGGTGATTTTTCATCCACATGATAGCATGAAAATAGTTCTTTGAATGTTTGTGTGTTCTGTTGGTGATATGTTTTCATAAATTCAACCTTGGTTCATCAATAAATATCACACCTCTTATCTTCTTTAGTGTTGAATCCAAGTTGGGGTTCTCATGTTCAAATGAGAAGGTTATTACAAAGTTTTGTTGTAATTCTTTCCATTTGGTAGTGCCTCTGTGCATCTCTTGGTCTACATACCAGTTCTCTGGGATTCCTTCCAGTGTATGGATGAAGTAATGAGGCCCTTCTTCTGGTGGTGTCATCCTCCATAGTGTTATGAACTTCTTCAAGTGTTTTGTTGGTGTTCCCTATCCATCATATCTTCGCAACTTAGTGTTCCATTGCTCTATGTCGAATCTAATGTGCAATAGTCACTTACATTGGTACCATTCCTGAGTTGTTCCTTTGTGCACACCCCACCATCTTGCAGGTATGACCTTGAGAGCAATGTCCAAGGATAATATCCTATGATTATCTAACACTTTGTCTTCGTATATTTTTATGAATTCCTCTAAATCATTTTCTCCATGAAAATTGGGATGTTCTCTTATCTCTATACCAACCCATCTTACTACATGGTCTATTCTTGCACACCTTCTTGTGGAAACTTCATTTAATATCTACTTCCAGTTATCCAAACCTGTATATGAGTCAAACACACATAATGTGATGCTTCTCCAGTTGAGTAACCCATTTGTAGTTGGGTTAACATAATCTTCTCCGCACGCAGTGGTTCTGTACAACTGGTTTATTTCCTCCAAATCCAGACAGGTGGGTTCTACAAACCTTTCTCTTTTTGATGGATCTAATGGCGCACTGTCTCTATATTCTATTGATTCAAATGTCATTTTTCTTTTCTTCAAATTGATTATAGACTAGTTATCAAATTCCCAATCCAGTCCAAGCAATGTTGGATAAGGTGTTGTACCATCTACTATCTCTATTACTACAAAGTCTTCCTTAGTGCACACTCCATCCAAATCTATTGTCACACCTTTTATCCTTCCAATTGGTAGAACTCTGTGTTGGTTTGCTAATTTCAGCTGGATAGGTGAATAGCCTAATTTGGGCTCTCCCATACATTTCCATGTATTCTTAGGTAAAATGTTGACTTCAGAGCCTAAGTCTAGTATAATATCCCCCATATTGAAATCTCCAACGCTGACATTCAATATGAATTTTCTACTTGTTCTCCTTTTTGTATGGAGATGATTGATTGTTTTCTTCTCTAACTTCCCCTCTACCTTTATGTTACATCTCTCTAACATATTTTGAAAAACTTTAACAGATGATGGATCATTCAGTAGCTTAACACAGGATTGTAGAAAAGTTCTTATATTACTTACTTGTTGTATAGTCTGTGCTTCATTGATGTGGTCCATTGATGATGGAATTTCTTACATTGGTACGTTCTGAGTATGTTGTGCGGCTGATGTAAACACAACATCGTGCTTTAGGAACTCCTATATTGCTTCCGTGAATGTTTCTTTTTCTTTCCCTTCATCAAACTGCTTTCGTGGTTCAATATTCTTCTTCACCCATTGGTGTTGGGATGAATCCCGCCTCACTGCATCAAATATTTTCTTATCTCCTCCGCGCATGACTATGTTGATGTTACTTCCATAATTACTAGCTTCTGCAGAGATCCACTAAACATTATGATTGTTTTGATTCCTCTTTTCTTGGATCTTCCCCAAGAGTGTCAGACAATCTTCTGTGTCATGGTCTATTGCGCGACAATACATGCATGTCACAGGTGGGAGTGGACATTCCATTGCATAATTTCCTGGTTGTTGGAAGTTGTGGAACACTACTGGACCTATGCCTCATCCAAATCCTCCTCTACCTCTTCCTCCACCTCTGTATCCACCCCTTCCTCCTTGCAGTGCATTGTACTGAGGTACCTGATTATACTGTGCAGGGTTATACTCTGGTTGTGCAGTGTTGTATTATGGTTGTGCAGTGTTGTACTGTAGCTGTGCATTTTTATATGGAGGTGGTACATGGTTGAACTGAAGTGAATCTTTCCCTATCATCATTTATTCCTGCACCCTATAGGTATCTGAAGTTCTTTCCCTCATTAGGTCCATTGTTCTACAATCTTTATCATCATGACCCACTCACTTGAAAAAATTGCAATATGAATTCTTGGGTATTGTCTAGTACTTATGCATCATTGGACAATGATATGGATCATGCCCATGCATTTTTCATATCTTGCACCATGGTACTCCCGTTGGAAAAGGGTTTCATAGTCTTTTTTCCATGTACTGCACAAAATTTGGGCACTCATTCTTGTGGTGTCCTTCTGTCCTGCATGTGGTACACCAAACAACTTCTCTTTTCTCTTTTTCCTTACTCTGGTTCAGTTGAAATGTGAGGTTCTTCAGATTCTCCTTCATCTCCTCTATTGTTGGATCTATCTTCTGATATTAGTTCTCTTCCAGCTGTAAGTCTTCCTGCAGAGCCTCTTCCTGAGTTTGGAACTTTTTTTTGTCTCAATGGGCATTTCAAGTGTGGTAGCAATGAATTCACAAAGAGATGTTTATGATGCATGTCGGTCATGACATACTTCAATTTACCTTTAAGACGATTAAAACTATGATCAATCTCCCAAATAGAATCACCTAGTTTCTGCCTGATTTCAATCATCTCATTCATGTACTGATCCTATGTGATAGGCTTCTAAAATTCATTTATCATCAGCTTCTTCAGATATGCAATTATCATTGTTGTTCCTAGTGGACTGTTTACATCTAGGCTCATGTACCAATCTAGTGCGTGGTATCTTAGCGTAATCGATAACCGGGAAGAGTTTTGTATCCTCATCTGTGATATGTTTTTCTTCCTAGATCTTCTCACATATGAAAAAATGATTTTCAGGGTCCTTAGATGCCTCTTCCCAAAATTCTGGTAACCTGATGGTGGGATCATGTCCTACCATCTTGAACCGTGATGAACTACTACCTCTGCGCGGTGTCGATATTTGACTACTACTTCCTGAATTGGCTTCTCCAGTTGCTTCTCTTTGTTTGGATGTGTTTCCTAATGTCTTTCTTCCACTAAACTTTGGTTGTCTAAATGGTGGTGTTCTTTCTGGTGTATTAGTCTCACATGGGGTTATGGGTTCTACACTAACACTGACATGCTTGATAGGATCCACCCTGATCCCATGGCGTGAAACAATAAAACCAAGGAGACGGCCCGATTCTACGCAAAAGACACATTTATGCGGATTCAATCGAATGCGATAGAATCGAGAACGAACGAAAATGGCTCGGAGATGCATAGGATGATCAACCCGACGTAAAGAATGAGCAGGCAAATCGTCCAAATAAGGTTGAACGATATGATTAATATCGTGGAAAGCATAGGACATAGCGCGTTGGAACGTAGCACCAGCGTTCTTTAGACCGAAAGGCAGTTTACGGTAGGCGAAAGTACCCCAAGGACAAATGAAAGCAGTTTTGTGTTGGTCCTCAGGAGCGATATTGATCTGATTATAGCCGGAAAATCCATCCATGAGAGAAAATATTTCGCTGTCGGCACAGTCATCGACAATCTGGTCGACGAAAGGGGTCAGAAAATTGTCCTTAGGACAAGCCTTGTTTATATCCCTATAATCTACACAAACGCGAATACTGCCACCTTTTTTATCGATTGGTACAGGGTTTGAAACCCACTCTGTCAAGTCCACAGGGTAAATAAAACCGGCTTTAAGTAATTTCTCAACCTCAAGCTTGATGGCTGCGGCCTTACGTGGATGAACAAGGCGGAGACGCTGTCGAACGGGTTTGGCTCTAGGGTATGTCTTAATTTCATGAACCACAATCGAGGGGTCAATACCTGGCATTTCCTCATAACTCCAGGCAAAAATATCACAAAATTCTTTAAACAATGAAGTGTAAGTGACCACTTCATCTGGTGAACACGAGGCTCCAATATGAACATTCTCGACTATTCTAGGTTTTACTGAAATATCGATGGGTATCGTGGGCGAAATGTTGCTAAGGTTCCCTTCTGCAAGCACATCTCGTGGAGATCCAGGAACTGTCGTAACAACAGCAACGGTCGA
>JASDQU010515154.1:50658-64124 GCA_032191745.1 Picea mariana | reverse complement strand
AAATAACAACACGACGTGCCCTTCAGGATGCACTAGGTGCTCCAAGGGTGCCACTCGCCTCTTTCTATTTCTCTTGCATGATGTGCCCTTCAGGATGCACTAAGTGATCCATGGGTGCCACTCACCTCTTTCTATTTTTCTTGTGCGACGTTCCCTTCAGGACACACCACATGGTCCAAGGGTGCCACTTGCCACTTGAATGACTTGGTAGACATCAAAAACCCATGGAGTCAATGCTCCACCAGGTGATCTTGTGGGAGACTAAGGGCCTCTAAGGAATAAGACCCCTGCCTTATTGCACGCCCCTTAGAATCATTGTGAGCCAATGTCACAGACATCCCTCCTGGCATCGTGGGTCTTCTCAAACTAGGTAATCGTTAACCTATAGTTCGAGCCATGGTGGGAGTGCTAGTAGGATGTGGCAAGGATGTTGTCCACACCTCTCCCTCAACATCTCTGGTAGTCATGCGTGACCCCTTCACTCCACATTTTTGTCTAGTCGGAAAGCTATCATCGACCTACATCATTAACAAATCATGTCAGAAATATATCCATATCATATCATCTAATCGGATGCACTAATATCACATATAACACAATCAAACCCCAATGGTTCACTCCCCGACTTGATCTAGAGTCCAAGGGGTTCCATCGATGCCTTTGCATCCTTGAGGTCCAAAATCCTGCACACTGAGGAAAATCGAGTCAATAGCACCTGTCTATGTCAATGCAACATAATAACATGTCATCAATTCACAATGCCTCATAATCATAATCAAATGCCCAAAAGTATAATAATTTGGATCACTTGCGAGCAAGTGTCCTCAAAGAATAAGTTTGTTCAGTGCGGGAAAGAGCGGGTTGTTACAACTGTCGACGATTTGGACCTAGACAACGATGATTTTAGGGGCTAAATTTCGCTCATGGGCTAATTTTCCTTGGTTTTTCCCAAAAAACGATTCACCATTCTAAAAATGATTCACCCAAATTCTATAGAATAAAATTATTTTACCTTAAAAATCGCCAAAATTTTATACAAACTATATAAAATCCTTAGAAATTTGAATATTTTTACAAAAATATTGTCAAACATTTATAGTTGGCATATGAAGGATTAGTACGATTCACCAAGGTTTCTACATTTTAAAATAAATGTCCATCCTTTAAATCATCCATGGATGTAGATCAGGATCCATCTTCGGGACAATGAGCTTGGGTTCAAATGATGAGAAGAGGTGGTATTAAGTATTGGAGGTGGAGGGAAATCTAGGCCTCGGCTACGTTTTATTGGTAAAGTTCTTTATTAATCATTATTAATTTTTTTAGGGTTTTTATTTTGTTTTATTGGTTTTAATGTTTATTTTAAATTATTATTAGTTTAATGTTTATTAATCCTATTTTTAATTAATTAGATTCTAGGTATTATGTAATTTAAGGAGCAGGGTTTAATTATTAATAGGTTTGTTAATCTCATGTTTAATTATCTAGAATCTAGGTATTATTTTAATTAACAACATTAATAGGTTATTTTGAGAATTTTGCTTTTTGTTTAATGCTTATTTTAAATTGTTATTAATTCCATGTTCATTAATCTTAATTTTAGGGTTTAATTTGTAACATCCCGCTCTGGCGCATTGAGCAAACTTATTCTTTGAGGACACCTGCTCGCAAGTGATCTAGATTATTATGCTATTAAAACCTTTGATTTTGATTATGAGGTGTTATGGGTTGATGACACGTTGTTTTACTGCATTGACATAGACAGGTGTTATTGACTCGGTTTTACTGAGTGTGCAGGATTTTGGATCTCGAGGATGCAGAGGCATTGGTGGAACCCCTTGGACTCTGGATAGAGTCAAGGAGTGTACCATTGGGGTTTGATTGTTTTACTATGATATTAGTGCATATGATTAGATGGTATGATATGGATATGTTTTGACATGATTTGTTGATGATGCAGGTTGATGATAGCTTGTCGACCAAACTCACATATGGAGTAAAGGGGTCATGCACGACTGCCAAAGATGTTTATGGAGAGGTGTGGACAACAGCCTTGCCATAGCCTACTAGCACTCCCACTGTGGCTCGAACTGTAGGTTAACAATTACCTAGTTTGAGAGGACCCACGATGTCGTGAGGGCAGACTACGACAGTCACTCATGATGATTCTAAGGGGCGCGCAATAAGGTGGGGGCCTTATTCCTTAGAATCCCTTAGTCTCCCACAAGTTCACTTAGCGGAGTGTTGACTCCAGGGGTTATTGATGTTTACCAAATCAGTCAAGAGGTTAGTGGCACCCTTGGAGCACGTAGTGCATCCTAAAGGGCACATCGTGCAAAGGAATAGATGAGGTGAGTGGCACCCTTGGAGGACCTAGTACGTCCTGAAGGGAATGTCACGTTGTTGATGATAGAGGGATGAACCTAGATGGCCTTAAGACAAATAACATGTTAAGTAATTTTTAAAAACAATTTCCCTAATTAAATGTTGCCCAGTACGAAATTTAAGGGCTAAGTCTAAATTACGCTACTGGTAAAAATTTGTCTTCTATAAAAAAAAAATAGTAATACAAAAAATAAAAATAAAAAACAACTTAAATAATAATTATGATCTTCGTTAAATCTTGTAACATGAAGGGAGTAAGAAATTTAATTTATTCATAAAAAAGTAAAATTATGTTGGATTAAAATTTAAAAAGGGAATTAATTGTTTTATTACCTTAATAAATTAAAGTATACTAATGAAATAAAAAAAGGGAAAAAGGGTTAATTTTCACACCTGCCTTTTTGAGTTCTAAGTAAAAGGGGAAAGAGGGAAAATAAAAAAAAGAGGAAACTAGGGAAAAGAGGTAACATAAAAAGGGAAAAAGGGGAACTTAAGGGAAAAATCAGAAAGTCAACTTAGTAAATAATCTATCATTTAAGAGATTTCTAATTTTAAACTGAATTAGAAATTTAATAAAAGGAAAACTATTAAAACCTATAAGAGAATTTGGGGACACCTAAGAGTGATTCTAGGAGTAACTCTAGGTGGGTGAGGGAAACAGAGATAATTACTTAATTAAAGAAATTAATTTATGGAGGAATGTAGGGGATGGGGGACACTTCTATGGAGAGGAATTTTTAAGAAATTATTTTTAAAAACTTTAATTAAATGAGAGTTTAGGAAAGAAAGGAACTATATAATGAAGGAGGAAAAAGGCTGAAGAGGGATCTTATGTTTGGGTAACGTTACGCTGCATAAATATCTACTTGACTGATTTACTTGTGGGAGTTGGGATACCCATCTCAGAGAGGAGTGGTAGCTCAGCCTTGAGAGGCAAGCTCAGAGCTAGTCGAAATCTCTAGATAGTGTGTGTGGCCCCTTTGCGGCTCGGGGGGATAAGGGGGAAGAAGAGTACCCCTAGCATTGGCTAGGAGGTACCGGTGAAGTCTCGACGGTTGACGAGCGGGAATTGCATAGAGCACGTGGGACGTCATTCAGAGCGGGAATTGCATAGAGCACGTGGGATGTCATTTAGAGCGGGTGATCAGGAAAAAGTACGCTCTCTTCATTTTTGTATGGTAGAATGTGTTAGGATTTATGCTTGGATCTGCTTATTTAATGGAAAAGAAATTGATGTTTTTTTTAAAAACTAGTGACTGAAACCTTCCTTAGCCTAGCTCAATGGTTGTTGACTCCCATGGACTTCGTTTTACCGCATGTATTGACCACCTTGTTGTGGTGTTGATTGTGACCTCGAGGTTGTTTAGCCTTCATCCCTAGCTCACCAGTCCTCGCCTGAGAAATCGGCCAGGAGCCTGATCTATGGTCATCGCCTTAGCGTTAAAAGACTTATGGATCTCAACGCCCTGCTTTTTTGTGCGAGGATGATCAAGTAAAGGTGAACCTATCAGCCAACTACCTCTATTGATGTCCTTGTCTGATTGTTTGACTTGTGCCTTCTGGTACGGCCTCTGCATATGGATTATCTTGCTTCCTTGTTGTTTATTTTTCCATGCCTTGACTCATAGAAGCCCTCAATCCTTTCGATGAGTTATCCTTATAGCCCTAGCATTCTCTTACTTTTGTCAGCATTTTTCACATTGGTATCCCGAGATGTAAAAAGTATTTATTCTCGATCTGTGTTTGGTTCTTGTTGGATTGACTTGTTTTATCACTTCTGTGATTGTCATTATGTAGTGGATGTAAAAATATATATCTTACCTCTGCATTGTAATTATGTAACAGATGTAAAATATTGCCTCTCCTACTGTAATGACGTAATGATGTAAAAATATTTACTCAGTGAATGTAATTTGTGATAGATGTAAAACTTATCTCTATGCTCAATAAGGGAAATGATGTAAAAAGGATTACTCAGCGAATGTAATTCTTGATATATGTAAATATTAACTCTATGTATTGCTTGTGATTAGAATGCATCGCGTTCTCCTTTCTCTCCTACTATTTTTCTTCTGCGAGGTAGAGTATTGTTCCTTTTTATTCTATGCCTTCACTCCCTTCCCGTGAAGTGATGCATCCTATCTCTGGAATAGATAACGTTCTACTACAGCTCTGGCATTTTGTTTTTTTGTTATCTTTATCTCTGGATATTGCAAGAAGTTTGCATTCGCCTTCATAACCAATGTAGTTATTGATTTCTCAGCTAATTTCCCTGGGCTCATTGCTGGATTGATGCCACCTCTTGAATTGGTTTAATTATGAATTTCACATCAAAAAACCTGTATAAAACCGAATCTATGTAATTGTTGTTTACACCTTCACCTCTACGAATTGTATAAATTTGTTGTCTATACCTTTTCCTCTGCCAAATCGCCTTTATGTAATAGTTGTATGGTCATTCCTCTACCAAATCATGTTTATGTGTCAGCTGTATAGTCATTCCTCTGCCAAATCACGTTTATATAACAGCTATACAGTCATTCCTCTATAGATTTGCATCGATGTAATGGCAGCATTAATATTACCTCTGCACATGGTTTCATGTAATGGTTGTATAAATTTTTCCTCTGAAAAATGGTATCTATGTAAGGGTTGCAATAATATCTCCCCATTATTCTGCTTAAACGACTTGACAATGATCAGTCACAGGTTGCCTTGACCTTAGGTAATGATCTGTGGCAGGCCAGAAATCCCAAATTGTTTTTAACCATAGTAAATTGAGACAACGCATTAGTTACCGTGTAAGTAATGGAGTAAATCTGACAGTGTGTATTTTAGTTGTCTGGTAAGTAATACTTAATGCGATCTAAGAATAGCTTGACTGTGAGGACCTTACCGCTGACTGCGAAGGCCATATTGCTAATAGATATTCACATCACCAACTTCTGGTTCCTAAAACAGATGTTACACACCTTTCTTTTATAAACGTTTCTCTGCAAGATGTTAGGATAATGTGGCTATAGTGATAGTTACCCAATTCCTTAGACATTATTTCAATTCCAACTGCTTAGAGTAAGTTACTAATTTATAACCCTTAAAGTTGCGCAAATGTCCTTATGCCCTCCTTTGACCAAATCTTCTCTGCGATGTTGTTCGGATCTGCTGGCATGCACTGATAGTTGCCCATTTGTCGTGAAGCAGCTAAAGGTAAATTTTGTTAGTAATTAATATGGTTGTTATTTTTAAATTCTTAAAAGAAAGATGTAGACCTTAGTTATTGTTCAAATCAAGATTTACTACTAGCATTGAAGTTTTCTTGTTTGTTGATTTAGATGCTATTACATGGCATAATGGTTGGGCTGCTAACATTATTCCTGCACCAATAAGTAGTGGAATTGAATTTGTCTTATGTTGATAAAAAGAATGGTGGTTTTATATTTCTTATTATGAATAGATTGGTTTAAACAACACTTACCTTTATCTCTTCGTGATATAAATTTCCATAGCTATGAAGTGATATAGGTTGAATTAATAAAAATATATTGTTATGGGGAAATATATAAAATATAATGTCTTTTTAAGCTAAGTATAATAAGCTAATATGATATTAGTAATTGGGATTTTACAATGATTTAAATTTACTTTATTTTAAATTTCAGCGGGTAACTCGTTGACTAATGAAATTTAGATTGGTTAATTGACCTGTAATTAACACCAATTTAAATCATAGATAATGCCCCTTTAGCCTTGATTAATGGTTGGGTTGTTGATGAAGTCATTTTAGCTTGCGCTTCCTGTTGGTGAGGGGATTTTGTTAATAGTAATTAATGTTTGTACGTGGTGTTGTAAACTTCCCATGTTATTGGTTGTTCACTGTGAGGGTTCTAGTTACTTGTGTAATTAATTTCTGGTGCGTTGTGATGTTATGATGATTGTCTTTAGCTTAGTAGTCTTGGTCTTCTTGTGTCGGGTGGGATGTAGACACCTCCTTGTTCCTCAAAATAGTCGCCAGCCCTGAGACCTTAAATGGTCAAAATCGATGGGAACCTGGGCTTGAGCATTGCTTATGTGTCCTGGAGGTCCTACCCATTGCAGGGTAGGACAGGTGGGTAGTCATTCTTATTCTTGTTAGGTCGTCATGTTGTTGTTGCGTGAGTTTCTTGCGTGGTGTTCGTCTTCGTGTGGATTTGTTGAGTATAATGTCATGTTTACCTTCCTACACACACAAAATAAAAAATAAAAAAATCACTTGTCATGTGAAGCTTGATGTCGTGACGAAACAGGAGGTTCGTTACATATGGTATCAGAGCAAGTTCAACCTGCGACTTGGGATCGCTATGGATTTCGTTGACATGATTTGATTATAAGGTCACTAATTGAGTTGACTTGTGTGCATGCAGGTAATCATGGTTAGAGGATGTCGCGGAGGCAAACGATGGGGTGCTAAGGGAGGAAGCACAACGCCTCCAGTAGCATCCAAACCTAAGGGGTCTAACCCCCATGGAGATGAGCAGGTTCTCAGACAGGAGTAGATAGCAGTTGGTGATGTAGTCAGAATGATGAGATCTTTTCAGCTCATGTCTGAGGTAGTGATAAACCATTTGGACAGAGATGAAGCCAGGGCATCGGCACCCGCTGAGGTTCCACCGCGCACTCTGGTCGATATTGGTAGCATTCACTATGAAATCGAGAAGGTCAAATTTTCCGAGTTCTTTGGTGTCTTAGATGGCACAGCCACTGAGGCATGGTTGTAGAACATGGCGATGTGCTTCGCACTTCATGATTATACCTCCAACATGAAGGTCAGCATGGCAGTCTTTCAACTGAAGGGGAGTGCTCTTCTATGGTGGAAGATGCTCCTACCGCAACTGAACATGGTCATCGAAGATGTGTCATGGGAAATATTCGAGAAACAATTCTGAGAGAGGTACCTTTCAGAGGAATTCATTGAGCGTCAGCTCAATGAGTTCAACGCCTTACGACAGGGAGGTCGTACGGTGCCCGAGTATGAGGCTCATTTTATGGAGCTACTCCAGTATGCTCCACACCTTAACACTGAGAAACTTAAGGTCAACAGGTTCATGTTTAGCCTTAACGGCAACCTATGTGCAAAGGTCACTATTTTGATGCCTCAAACCTTGTATGATGTCGTCCAAAAGGCCCTCATAGTAGAGGAGGAGCTTATCAGCGGGGGTCAGACTAGGACTCGAGTGAGACCAGCAGAGCAGGGTTCATTTAGAGCAAAGAAACATCAGACACCAACCAGACATACACCAAGATATCATGGCTTCCAGAGGGGATCCACTTTCACTACACCTCGGTGACCGACACCTCCATAGCGGACACCTTATTGGGGACCACAACATCAGCAATAGCGTTGACTGCAACAGTAACAATTTAGGCCTGTTCAGCAAAACAGACCAGGATTCTAGGCCAGTGGACCGTCATCTTCTACTTCGGGTACTAGGACTACTGGTCCGAAGAAGGGGTGTTGGACATGTGCAGAGCCACACTACCAGTGTAAATGCCCTGTGGAGAGGACTAGAGCATCCGACTCAGAAGGACCCACGATCGTGGGAGATATGGGGAAGGCCCATCGGATTCATGCAATGGTGAATAACTACCAGGCAGAGCATCAGTCGACTGTGCTCGATATGACAGGTACCATTGCTGACCAGACTCTTAGTATTTTGATAGATCCCAGTGCTCCCGAGAGTTACATTTCTGGTGCAGTGCAAAAAAGGATTAAGTTAAAGGCAGTCGAATAGGATGAGTTTAGCTTCATGGAGATGGCTTTGGGAGCCAAACAAAAGGTTGGAGGAAAGGTTACGGGATGTATCGTTAACCTGGGAGAGGTTGTCACCAGGGCCAACTTGTATGTCATGATATTAGGATCTTATGACATCGTGATTGGTATGGACTGGTTGGAATCGCATGAGGTGATACTCAACTGTAAGAAGAAACGGTTGAGCTTGGTCGATGACGAGGGATAGAGACGTGTGATTGTAGTCCGGAACCAGGGAGTTTCATTGAGGTTCATCTCTTCCTTGCAACTTCGGAAGAGCATGCGCAAGGGGTGCAAGATTTATGCAATCTTTGCATTAAACGAGAAGGGACTAGCGGAAGGTCTAGAACACCTTCCGATGGTGAGAGAGTTTGCATATGTATTTCCACAGGAGTTACCTGGGATGCCATCGGAGAGGGAATTTGAGTTTACCATAGACTTAAAATCGGGGACTGAACCGATCGCAAGAACGCCTTATCGGATGTCGACCTCGGAGTTACAAGAGTTAAAAATGCAACTGAAGGAGTTGTTGGACCTAGGACTGATACGTCCTAGTGTGTCACTATGGGGTGCACCTGTTATTTTCATAAGAAATAAGGATGGGTCATGGAGGCTCTGCATTGACTACCGTCAATTAAACAAGGCAACAATCAAAAATCAGTATCCGTTGCCGAGGATTGATGATCTGTTCGATCAAATGAAGGGCACGACAATGTTCTCAAAGATCGACTTACGATCAGGATATCACTAGTTATGGATCAAGGAGGATGATGTCCCTAAGACCGCCTTTAAGATGAGATTTCGACATTATGAGTTTATTTTTTTACCGTTTGGACGGACAAACGCCTCAAGGGTATTTATGATTTTGATGAATGGGGTATTCTGCGAGTACTTGGACAAGTTCGTCCAAGTATTCATTGATGATATTTTGATTTACTCTTGGATGACAGAGGAGTGTGACGAGCACTTGCACTTGGTGCTGCAATGTCTGGGAGAGCACAAATTGTATGGGAAGTTAACCAAATGCTCATTTTATCAATCGAAGATTCACTACTTAGGGCATGTCCTCTCCGGAAAAGGCATCACAGTGGATCCTTCAAAGGTCAAGGCTATCATGGAATGTCTTGTGCTAATGAATTTCCTGGAAGTGCGTAGCTTCATGGGTTTAGCAGGATACTATCAATGGTTTGTAGAGGGGTTTTCAAAGATAGCAAATTCGATCATGAAATTGCAAAAGAAAAATAAGAAGTTTGTTTGGATTGAGAAATGCAAGGAATCATTTCGAAGGATCAAGGATTTGTTGACAACAACACTGATACTAAAGGTCCCTGACATGGACGCGGACTTCTTGGTATGCACTGACGCAGCCAAGGAAGGCTTAGGTGAAGTCTTGATGCAAGACGGATGAGTGATCACTTACATTTCGAGGAAACTAAGAAGGCATGAGGAGAACTACGCGACCCATGATTTGGAGTTGTTAGGCATCATATATGCCTTGAAGGTTTGGAGACACTACCTGGTCGGACGAAAATTTGAACTAAGGACTGACCTTTGTGGACTACAACACATCTTTATGCAAAGTGACCTGAACGCACGACAACGGCGTTGGTCAGAATTGCTTATTGAGTACGACTTCAAGATTACTTACATAAAAGGAACAATGAACCGAGTGGCGGATGCATTGAGTCGGAGACCATGCATCTTTTCGATGTTTCCTCTTCAGACAAATCCACGTGAAAAGATTCTAACTTTATAGTGTGACGATGACTGGTACAAAGTGGTCAAGGGTTTTATCGGACAAAACACAATGATGGTACCACGATTTGAAGGATTTTCATTTGATAGTGATGGTTTATTAAGGTTTAAAAATCGTATCTACATACTGCCAAACGATGAGTTGAGGATGTTGGTCCTGAACAAGGCTCATAGAGAAGTTTATATGGCTCACCCGGGAGTCACGAAGATGAGGGTAGACCTTAAACCCTTATTCTTCTGGAAGGGAATGAAGGAAGACATAGTGAACTATCAGGCCAGATGTCTAGAATGTCAGCAGGTAAAAGTTGAACATAGACACCTAACAGGATTACTACAACCACATGCTATTCTAGAATCAAAATGGGAGGTTATTTTGATGGATTTTATTGTTGGTTTTCCACTGATGGTAGGGAGACAAGACTCGATTTTCGTAGTAGTAGACACTCTGATGAAGAGTGATCACTTTATTCCTGTGCATACGGCGTATCAGGCACCTGACATAGCTAGAGTTTTCATTAGTGAGATTGTGAGGCTGCATGGCGTGCCTAAGAGGATTATATCTGATCGAGGATCGGTGTTTACTGGATGATTTTGGATGAGTTTCCAAGAGGCCTTGGGAACCCAACTTAACTTTGGTACTGCGTATCACCCGGAGACTGAGGGATAGATCGAATGAATGAACCAAAACTTGGAGGACATGTTGCGCATGTACGTGATGGACCAACAAAAGCACTGGGAAGAATTCTTGCCACTACTGGAGTTCGCTTACAACAACAGTTACCAAAGCACCATTAAGATGGCGCCTTTCGAGTTTCTTTATGGGCGACCATGTCAGACGCCTTTGAGTTGGGATCGGCTTGAGGATAGGGTCCTGGTGGGACTAGAAGCGATCCAAGAAATGGAAGAGAAAGTGAAAACAATAAGACAAAGGATTAAAGAAGCACAGGATCGACATAAGAGCTATGCTGATGCACACTGTGTTGACCGTAGTTACGAGGTCGGTGATCGAGTCTTCTTGTGGGTTAAACCACATAAGATTTCAATAAAGTTTGGGAAGGGGGATAAATTCTCTCCTAGGTTCATGGGACCTTTCGATATTGTGGAGAGAAAGGGGCCCGTGGCCTATCGACTAGCCTTGCCTGATTCTTTGAGGCGTATGCACGACGTTTTTCATGTATCTATTTTGAGACATTATATTAGTGATCCTACACATATTATTGACATGAGTTTCTTGCAAGTGTTGGATGAGGGGGTGCTCATGGCTGAGCCAGTCTGCATCTTGGATCATCGCGTTCGAAAGCTACGACGTCGAACAATATATCAGGTCAAGGTCCAGTGGGACAATTATAGTCTGCACTCAGTGACCTGAGAGCACGCATATGTTATGCGCTAGCAGTTTCCATTTTTGTTTGATAGATAGACATATGATATTGTGATACACTTTATTTCGGCATTTATACTTTGAAACTTCGAGACAAAGTTTAGACCAAGAGGGGGTGTATGTAACATCCTGCTCTAGCGTACTGAGTGAAATTATTCTTTGAGGACACTTGCTCGCAAGTGATCTGGATTATTATGCTATTAAAACCTTTGATTTTGATTATGAAGCGTTATGGGTTGATGGCATGTTGTTTTACTGCATTGACATAGACACGTGCTATTGACTCAGTTTTACTGAGTGTGTAGGATTTTGGACCTCGAGGATGCAGAGGCATCCATGGAACCCCTAGGACTCCAGATCGAGTCAGGGAGTGTACCATTGGGGTTTGATTGTTTTACTGTGATATTAGTGCATCTGATTAGATGATATGATATGGATATGTTCTGACATGATTTGTTGATGATGCAGGCTGACGATAGCTTGCCTACCAGACTCACATATGGAGTAAAGGGGTCACGCACGACTACCAGAGATGTTGAGGGAGAGGTGTGGACAACAGCCCTGCCACAGCCTACTAGCACTCCCATTGTGGCTCGAACTGTAGGTTAATGATTACCTATTTTGAGAGGACCCATGATGCCATGAGGGAAGACTGTGACAGTCGCTCACGATGATTATAAGGGGTGTTCAATAAGGTGGGGTCCTTATTTGTTAGAAGCCCTTAGTCTCCCACAAGTTCACCTAGTGGATTGTTGACTCCAGGGGTTATTGATGTCTACCAAATTAGTCAAGAGGCGAGTGGCACCCTTGGAGCACGTAGTGCATCCTAAAGGGCACGTCGTGCAAAGGAATGGATGAGGCAAGTGGCACCCTTGGAGCACCTAGTGCGTCTTGAAGGGCACGTCGCGTTGTTGATTATATAGGGATGAACCTAGATGGACCTAAGACAAATAACATGTTAAGTAATTTTTAAAGAAAATTTCCCTAATTAAATGTCGCCCAGTACGAAATTTAGGGCCTAAGTCTAAATTACGCTAGTGGTAAAATTTTATCTTCTATAAAAAAAAATAGTAATAAAAATAATAAAAATAAAAAACAACTTAAATAATAATTATGATTTTCGTTAAATCTTGTAACATGAAGAGAGTAAGAAATTGAATTTATTCATAAAAAAGTAAAATTATGTTGGATTAAAATTTAAAAAGGGAATTAATTGTTTTATTACCTTAATAAATTGAAGTATACTAATTGAATAAAAAAGGGAAAAAGGGTTAATTTTCACACCTGCCTTTTTGCATTCTAAGTAAAAGGGGAAAGAGGGAAAATAAAAAAAATAGGAAACTAGGGAAAAGAGGTAACATAAAAAGGGAAAAAGGGGAACTTAAGGGGAAAAGAGGAAAGTCAACTTAGTAAAGAATCTACCATTTAAGAGCTTTCTAATTTTAAACTGAATTAGCAATTTAATAAAAGGGAAAGCTATTAAAACTTGTAAGAGAATTTGGGGACACCTAGGAGTGATTCTAGGAGTAACTCTAGGTGGGTGAGGGAAATAGAGATAATTACTTAATTAAAGAAATTAATTTATGGAGGAATGTAGGGGATGGGGGACACTTGTACGGAGAGGAATTTTTAAGAATTTGTTTTTAAAAACTTTAATTAAATGAGATTTTAGGAAAGAAAGGAAGTTCGAAACTCTATATAATGAAGGAGGAAGAAGGATGAAGGGGGATCTTCTGTTTGCGTAACGCTACGCTATAGAAATATCTACTTGACTGATTTACTTGTGGGAGTTGGGATACCCAGATCGTAGAGGAGTGGTAGCTCTGTTGAAATTACTAAAACAACTGAGAGGGGAGGGGGGTGAATCAGTTTTCTTTAAGCTTAAACAATTTTTAGTCTATTAAAAAATTCTTAATCTTTCTTCAAGTGATCATCAACATTATATAGCATATGGACAGTAAAAGTAAAAAGCATCAGTCACACACAAGGTATACACAGAGACATTTTCACGAGGAAACCCATAAAGGGAGAAAACCTCTTCTTCTTCGAAATGATAGGCAGTCTTTTAAGTTCTATACATCATCTTTAATTAAGCACCAACTCAATGTGAGGCTGCTACCTATGTTTTACAAGCTACAACTTGTTTGAGAGCACCAACTC
>JASDQU010515154.1:37031-49754 GCA_032191745.1 Picea mariana | reverse complement strand
CACCACCCTGCCACCCTGGTTTCTCTGGCTGCAACCAGATGGAAGCTACAACTTCCTGTGTTCAAGCTCCCACTTGAACCTCTGAGGAAAACAGTCCTCCCGAGCACCTCCCAACCTCCCTAGAATGTTAATAAATAAATAAACAGTCAACTACACAGATAAAACAATTCATACCAATCTTTCTTTGTTCTGAAAATCTGGTCTTCTATAAACTATTCTGTTGTTCTTCTCTTCCTCTATCAGTTCAGTGGGTATGCTTTGCATCAACTCGTTCTCTCATTCTGCTCTGCTCCAACTTGTTTTGTTATTCTACTCTGCGTTTCATCTCATACTACACATATACTCAATCTTCTCCTGCGCATTCTCTCCTTTTACTTTTCTTACAGTTTCATTCTTTTCTCATACAGAACAACCAACCATACACAGTCTATCTCATTTTCTTTTATACACAACTACACGATGGTTCAACTTCCCAACTCCTTAGGAAAAAGAAAGACAACTATCCGAGCAACTTAAACGCTAACTGATTTGCAATCATGAGTCCGTTTCACTAACAGATTCGTAACTAAGGGGTTAACTGTGAGAGAGAACAATAACCTTCCGATCATATTCCAATTTATCCACACCGTTGGATGAACTTTATTAATCTTGCCTTTAAATCAGGTTTCAGCATTTCGACATTCCTGATGTTCAATGTTATTGTCACTTACAAATCCCGATCCACAAAATTTTGTAAAGAAGTCGAATCAATGATCCAGATCATATCTTGATCTGATGGTTCAGATTACATCATGATTTCACATATCGCGATATCGGGATTCCTGATGTCAATAATATTTGACATGTCCAACTCTCGATCCCCGAAACTCCGATGATGACTGGAATCAACGGTCCAAATTCAACCTTAATCTGACAGCTCAGATTACATCACGATTTCACATATTGCGATATCACGATTCTTGATGTCAATAATCTTTGACATGTCCAACTCTTGATCCCCGAAACTCCGACAATGACTGGAATCAACGGTCCAAATTCAACCTTAATCTGACGGCTCAGATTACATCGCGATTTCACATATCGCGATATCGAGATTCCCGATGTCAATAATCTTTGACATGCCCAACTCTCGATCCCCTAAACTCCGACAAGGACTGGAATCAACAGTCCAGATTCAACTTTAATCTGATGGCTCAAATTACATCGCGATTTCACATATCGCGATATCGAAATTCCTGATGTCAATAATCTTTGACATGTCCAACACGCAATCCTCGAAACTTCGACATGGTGTACGTCTGGTGATGTCACATGTGTTAAATAACTGCCACGTGTCACCTTGATTCGTGAATTACATGTGCTTGGCATGTTGAATTAGTCTGACACTTGTCATTACCTGGTTGTGCCACGTGTTCCTAGCTGATGTGGTTTGTTGACGTGAGTTGGATTGACGGTTCATATGTGATCTTGATTTGACGACTCAGATTACGTCGTGATTTTGCATATCATGAAATCGGGATTTTTGTGGATGAAATTACTTGTCATATCCAACTCTCAATCCCCAAAACTCCGACATGGAATCGGATCAATGGTCCACATAACCCCCTGAGATGGATGGTCCTCCTCCTCTCGGGATTTGTGAGCCCTCTACTCCTTGCACTTTAAAGATCGTGCAGGTTTTCCTCACTCCAACGGTGGTCGGGCCCTGTGCTCATATCTAACGCATGAGATCTATCCTCCTCTTCAGTGCACTGTTCTTGTCTTTATTCAGATCTGACGGCCCTCATGCTGTCGGGAATTTTGGATGGGATCCAACGATTAGAAATGCTTCTCGGGCCTTCGATCATTTTGTCAATGTTGCGTTGCCTTCGATCATTCGATCTTCCTGGACTCATATTCTATTTTCCTGTTGATCATCGTTGATGTACTCAAGCCATCATTACTTCTGTACTTGCCATCAATGACAAGCATTTGCTATCAGTTAAATATTTCCCATTCACTGTCTGTTAAATATTTGCCAACAAGATCGGCCTTGCGAGGCGAGCTGGGAGCTAGTCAAAATCTTTGGATAGTGTGTGTGGCCCCTTCGCAGCTCGGGGGGCTAAGGGGGAAGAAGAGTACCCCTAGCATTGGCTGGGAGGTACTGGTGAAGTCTCGACGGTCGGTGAGCAGGAGTTTCATGGAGCGCACGGGACGTCATTCAGAGTGGGTGATCAAGAAACGATACACTCTCTTCATTTTTGTATCGTAGAATGTATTAGGACTTATGCTTGGATCTGTTTATTTAATGGAAAAGTAATTGATGTTTTTTTTAAAAACTAGTGACTGAAACCTTCCTTAGCCTAGCTCAATGGTTGTTGATTCCCATGGCCTTCATTTTCCCACATTTCTTGACCACCTTGTTGTGGTGTTGATTGTGACCTTGAGGTTGTTTAGCCTTCATACCTAGATCACCAGTCCTCGCCTAAGCAGTCGACCAGGAGCCTGATCTACGGTCGTCGCCTTAGCATTAAAATACCTATGGATCTCAATGCCCTGCTTTTTTGTGCGAGGATGATGAAGAAAAGGTGAACCTATCAACCAACTACCTCTGTTGATGTCCTTGCCTGATTGTTTGACTTGCGCCTTCCGGTACGGCCTCTACGTATGGATTATCTTGCTTCCTTGTTGTTTATTTTTCTGCGCCTTGACTGATAGAAGCCCACGATCCTTTCGATGAGTTATCCTTATATCCCTGGCATTCTCTTATTGTTGTTAGCATTTTTTACATTGGTATCCCAAGAAGTAAAAAGTATTTATTCTCGATCTATGTTTGGTTCTTGTTGGATTGACTTGTTTTATCACTTCTGCGATTATCATTATGTAGTGGATGTAAAAATATATATCTTACCTCTGCGTTGTAATTATGTAACAGATGTAAAATATTGCCTCTGCTATTGTAATAAGGTAATGATGTAAAAATATTTACTCAGCGAATGTAATTTGTGATAGATGTAAAACTTATCTCTGCGTTCAAAAAGGTAATGATGTAAAAAGGATTACTCAGTGAATGTAATTCGTGATATATGTAAATCTTAACTCTACGTCTTGCTTGTGATTAGAATGCACTACGTTCTCCTTTCTCCCCTACTATTTTTCTTCTGCGAGGCAGAGTATTGTTCCTTTTTATTATATGCCTTCATTCCCTTCCCGCGAAGTGATGCATCCAATCTTAGGAATATATAACGTTCTACTAGAGCTCCGGCATTTTGTTTTTCTGTTATCTTTATCTTTGGATATTGCAAGAAGTTTGTATTCGTCGTCATAACCACTGTAGTTATTGATTTCTTAGCTAATTTCCCTGGTCTCATCGCTCGATTGATGCCACCTCTTGAATTGGTTTAATTATGACTTTCACATCAGCGAACTATATAAAATCAAATCTATGTAATTTTTGTTTACACCTTCACCTCTACGAACTGTATAAATTTGTTGTGTATACCTTTTCCTCTGCCAAATCACATTTATGTAACAGCTATATGGTCATTCCTCTGCCAAATCGCATTTATGTATCAATTGTATAGTCATTCCTCTGCCAAATCACGTTTATATAATAGTTGTATAGTCATTCCTATGCAGATTCGCGTCTATGTAATGGCGGCATTAATATTACCTCTACGCATGGTTTCATGTAATGGTTGTATAAATTTTTCCTTTGAAAAACAGTATCTATGTAAGGGCTTCAATAATATCTCCTTGTTATTCTGCTTAAACGACTTGACAATGATCAGTCACAGGACGCCTTGACCTTAGGTAACGATTTGTGGCAGGCCAGAAATCCCAAATTGTTTTTAACCACAGTAAATTGAGACAGCGGGTTAGTTACCGCGTAAGTAATGGAGTAAATCCGGTAGTGTGTATTTTAGTTGTATGGTAAGTAATACTTAATGCGATCTAAGAATAGCTTGACTGTGAGGACCTTACCGTTGACTACGGAGGCCATCTCACCAATAGATATTCACATCACCAACTTCTGGTTCCTAAAACAGATGTTATACACCTTTCTTTTATAAAAGTTTCTCTGCAAGCTGTTAGGATAATGTGGCTATAGTGATAGTTACCCAATTCCTTAGACATTATTTCGATTTTAACTGCTTAGATTAAGTTCTTAATTTATAACCTTTAGAGTTGCACAAATGTTCTTATGCCCTCCTTTGACCAAATCTTCTCTGCGATGTTGTTCGGATCTGCTGGCATCCACTGCTAGTTGCCCATTTTTCATGAAGCAACTAAAGGTAAATTTTGTTAGTAATTAATATGGTTGTTATTTTTAAATTCTTAAAAGCAAGATGTAGGCCTTAGTTATTGTTCAAATCAATATTTACTACTAGCATTGAAGTTTTCTTGTTTTTTGATTTAGATGCTATTACATGGCATAATGGTGGGGCTACTAACATTATTCCCGCACCAATAGGTAGTGCAATTGAATTTGTCTTATGTTGATAAAAAGAATGGTGGTTTTATATTTCTTATTATGAATAGATTGGTTTAAACAACACTTACCTTATCTCTTCGTGATATAAATTTCCATAGCTATGAAGTGATATAGGTTGAATTAATAAAAATGTATTGTTATGGGGCAATATATAAAATATAATGTCTTTTTAAGCTAAGTATAATAAGCTAATATGATATTAGTAATTGGAATTTTGCAATGATTTAAATTTATTTTATTTTAAAGTTCAGTGGGTAACTCGTTGACTAATGAAATTTAGATTGGTTAATTGACCTGTAATTAATGCCAATTTAAGTCATAGATAATGCCCCTTTAGCCTTGATTAATGGTTGGGTTGTTGACAAAGTCATTTTAGCTTGCGCTTCATGTTGATGACGAGCTATTGTTAATAGTAATTAATGTTTGTATGTGGTGTTGTAAATTTCTCATGTGATTGGTTGTTCACTGTGAGGGTTCTAGTTACTTGTGTAATTAATTTCGGGTGCGTTGTGATGTTAGGATGATTGTCTTTAGTTTAGTAGTCTTGGTTTTCTTGTGTCGGGCGAGATGTAGACACCTCCTTGTTCCTCATAACAGTTGCAAGCCCTGAGACCTTAAATGGTCAAAATCGATGGGAACCTAGGCTTGAGCATTGTTTATGTGTCCTGGAGGTCCTAACCATTGCAGGGTAGGATGGGCGGGTAGTCATTCTTATTCTTGTTAGGTCGTCATGTTGTTGTTGCATGAGTTGCTTGCGTGGTGTTTGCCGTCAAGTGGCGTTGTTGAGTATAATGTCATGTTTACCTTCCTACACACACAAAAAATAAAAATAAAAAAATTGCACTTGTTATGTGAGGCTTGATGTCGTGACGAAACGGGAGTTTCGTTACATAATTCCATGTTCATTAATCTTATTTGTTATTAAATTGTTATTAATTCCATGTTCATTAAAGAATCCTTAGCAAAAAAGAGATTAATACCTCCTTCAAACCACTTGAAACCATTAAAAATAATATGATATCCGTCAAATAAAAACTCGACCCTCACAAAAGAAAAGGAATTTAAAAAATAGAGTGCTCATGCAGAAAATGATGCATCGGTGAAATCGGTCGCTCCTTCCAGATCAGGATAAAATAACATGGAGATGACATTAAGAATGAATGCATCTACACCTCTTCCCTAGTTGAACACTCCCTTAAAACAAGACACCACATTCTCCTAGAAGACACCAAAATCCTCGCCAAAGAAAACCACCTCTTTAAATGACGTATTAGAGAAGCCATTGAAATCCGGAAACATCCTAGTAATCTAAACAGAGATAGTAGGTTAGAACTAAGAGAAAACTAGTTCCCTTTGATTCATAATAAACAATAATAATCTCAATTTTAAAATTAATTCATTAAAGCCCACCTAATTAAAAATCACACCCAATAAAAATCACTTTGAACAAATAATTTTAATAATAATTAAAACTAACCTAGTTCAAGATAGCTTAATAAAAAAACCCTTTAATTAACTTAACCTAGAACCTAGAAACATAGTTGATTATAATTAAGTTTCATGCCTTAAACTAATAAATATTTAAGAAACTTCAAAACCTTAATAAAAAAACCCTAAATAGCTTAATAATTTACATAATACCTAACAAATAAACCCTAAAATTAAGATTAATGAACATGGAATTAATAACAATTTAAAATAAGCATTAAACAAAAAGAAAATTTCTCAAAATAACCTATTAATGTTGTTAATTAAAATAATACCTAGATTCTAGTTAATTAAACATAAGATTAACAAACCTATTAATAAATAAACCCTACTCCTTAAATTACATAATACCTAGAATCTAATTAATTAAAAATAAGATTAATAAACATTAAACTAATAATAAATTAAAATAAACATTAAAACCAATAAAACAAAACAAAAACCCAAAAAAACTTAATCATGATTAATAAAGAACTTTACCAATAAAACCTAGCCGACACCTAGATTTTCCTCCATCTCCAATGCTTAATACCAACTCTTCTCATCATTTGAACCTTGTCTCATTGTCCTGAAGATGGATCCTGATCTGGATGATGGATCTTGATCTGGATCCGTCGATAGTCTATTGACAAAATTGTGGCCATTCTGATCAATCATGAACAATCATACCCTTAGAAGGTTCATATGGTCATGTGATTTCAATCCTGAGAAATTCCCTTTTATAGTGAAGCAACGTCGTAGAGTTGAACCATATAAATAAGGTACCTTCACACCCAATATACGATCCTTCGCCATAGAAAGATCATGTTTATTCAAAATCCATGGGACATCACCTTCTTTAAAAGTCCAAGAGGGAGCATCCTCTCCTCTAGTTTCTTTTCTTAGCCAATGTCTCTTTTTAGTGTCAATTTTATTCGATGATATGTGCCTCCATAAAGAAGATGAAWTTTTTTTAATACATGCATGGGATCTAGTAAGTGGCCAATCTTAATATGTTTCCAATATGGAAGCCCACAAAATACAAATTTCCTTTTCATCCCAATGGAAATTTTCTCAAAATAGGTGTCGAAAATTACAGGATCATCGAACATAGGTTCCCCATTTGAATCAAACAATTATGTCTTTCCCTTCTCCTTATTTTTGTCATATTCCCTAATCCAATATTTTTGTGTCATTATTTTAGGTCTTTGGGTTCTCTCTATTTTAAACCATTGAAAGTAGATGCAACTCTTCTATAAGGGTGGTGTTGTGGGAGGAATACCCTCAAAAAGTCATACATCAACTTTCATCCATGACACCCTTTTGTTACAATACATGTGATGTTATCGTATATAGAGAATGTTAGTGTCAAAAATATAGTTGCACCAAATGAAGTATTCCAAACAACATTATAGATATAATCAAATCAATCAACATGGTTACCAGAGAAAAATCCTAATCCTCGACAATCATGTGTGGTGTACAGACATATGCCATACAACGTTAAATGCATTTCCATTGGGATGGGTCTTGATACATCATATACACGTATCACTTCCCATAATTTCCTAAATTTATCGATCAGTGATTGGAGGTAGACATCTATTCTCTTTACTTATATTCTACCCATGACTATAAGATCTAGCATAAGATGTTCATTCTTCACAAAAAACCATGGGGGGGTATTTTTTGTTATACTACCACTAGCCAAATAGAATAGTTTGTTTTTTGGAGGAAATATGGGTTAACTCAATCCATAAATATGCTTAATCACAGGCTCCATAATTCATCCTTTAATTTATCGGGCCATGTATCCTCTATATGCTTCATGGCCATCGAATCTGTTGGGATTCACATAACTCCTGAATCACTTTTGTGTGAGGCATGCCACCACTGCAAAATGAGCAATTGTTTGTTTCTAATGAAAGAGCCTTCAAATCCTTGGAGTTATAGGCATGTTTCTCAATATATTATGAGGAGGACAATGTTTTGTACAATTTTTTTTTTTAATTTAAGGTACGTATCATGCCCACAATTTGGACATGTCTCTTTGACTTTTTATTCATTTCTATATAGAATACAATCATTCAGACATGCGTGGTATGATATGTACTCAACACCCAACATTTTTCAACATTTTATTTTCCTTTGCACAACTATTAGGAAATTAATTATCACTTAAAAGTACATTATATTTTAGAAACCAAAAATTAGTGAGCAATATAGATGCACATTGTCATTAAGCATGAATAAAATCAACCTTTTTCTTCCTTCATTGTGTGACAGGATTCCTTAAAAAATTGGGGTACTTAATGGTTAGTTACCTCAAAAGAGATGAGAAACATACGTCGGACATACTATACATTGCTTTCAAGATTTATGGTAACATTTTTGTCCCTCGTTGGGTAGACCTTGAGCGTCATACTCGACCAAAGAGAAGGGTGGTGGAAGCATATTTCAAGTTTTTGAAGAAGGTATCTACGACATCAATGTCATCCCCTAGTTTATTTTGTTAGAATTCATCTAACAAAATTCCCTCTATGGTTTGGGTATCCCTCAAGAAATCATCCATACGAACCTATATATCATTTCCTTCATCTCCAACATGTGAAAAACTAGTGTTACTATAGAGTTTTTGAATTGGTGACTGAGGACGTAATCAAAATTGAATAGGTGTTTGTTTGAACAATTATCGATATGATTCCTCTCCAAGTTGTTTTCATTTAGCATAAATCTTGTGACTTTACCTTGTAGTGGGTTCCAACAGTAGATGGTGGATAGGTCACTCATCATCAGAATCCTGATTGTAAAAATATTGAAAATTACATCGATAATATTAGTGACACAATGCATTTAACATGGTCAAACATTATACCAAACACTTATTAGAAGCATGGAACGTTTTTCCCAATAATAAACATGCAACCAACCACTTTATAAAACAATTCTTTAATTAAGCAATATATTTACATTAGTTTCATTGAAAATCCAAAAATGCAATGACTCAATCATCTTTCTCTTACACCCTATGGGGTTGTCTACATAAAAGAGATCCAATTCACAATGTCATACCATTGACCCATGTTTTTTTTTGGAAGATGGCATGTTACGATTGGTAGGGTAAATCAATTGTCTATTTTCATCCAACACCTACATGCGATATCTTTCTCCTGATAAGAGCTTGTGGAATTTTGGGACTACTGGAATATTTTGAGAATATGAACTCGATCATGAATATTGATCTTGAAAAATTCAATGAACAATTATTCAACTGCACCTGCATACATAACATAAATTCAATGAGACAAATGAATTATCAATAAAATCTAGACGTACTACAATTGATGTAAGAGAACTTGAAGGACTTCCAATGATATGGAATAATATAGAATATGAAGAATTAACCATTTGATATTATAATTCATTTTTTCCTACATTTGAGCCAAAATATTCATCTTGGGAAGCATATAACAATATAAATTAACAATGTGCTTAATCGTATAAAGACAAACCAATGCGTATTGATAAAAAAATGAACCAGTGTGTTTAATTCAGAGAAGCACCAAAAATTAACATTTGTTATGGCCTCCACAAAGAAAAACCTCTGCAAAATTTAAGTGCGTGTTTTTACATTTTCATTTTGAAAATTAAACTATTATATGGTGCATTATTACTTACACACTACACCAATGCATTGCTAACTATATAGCACATTGACTGAAGCAAGTTAGGAAAATAACGTGTGCTTACTATGAATGCGTTGAAATTTATTACGGACACAAATCGGTGCATTATATGTACACATTGCACCGGTGAGCTACTCACTATATAGCAGATCGAAAATGTAACTTAAAAAAATAGCATGCACATTTATCATCAATGTGTCGAAATATGTAACAAAAAAATGAGCGGGAATTTCAGTTTCATGTTTATAAAGGAAAACCATATTCATTCTTTTATTTCTTTAACAAATTTTAGAAGAGATATTTGTACAACAAAGATTTATCAACAAAGAGTTCAAAGTGGGTGGATTTTTTTTAAGATTCAAATTTGATGGGATTACTCTAGATCACATATAAATTTGCAGAGGATAAATTTCAGGTATACGATTTCATTCTATTAATCATCTTAATCATTCTCCTATTTGATACAAACAATTTTTAGTGCATTCTCAAATAAAAAAAAGGGTTTCACAGATACCTTTAGTATTGGAAACCCTAATTTCCTAAAAAATTAAGAGATTCTTTTTAAGAAATTATTTTTTATAGGGTTTATTTATTTAAATATGGGTGTTTCCTATATGTTGAAATAAAAACACTGATTGCATTTGGATCCCAAACTGTCCTGTCATTTTTGTTTGTTTTTTTTTAAATGCTTTCACGATTACTGGTGTGTTTCATACATAGTAAGAGCATCGAGGTCGACGGTGTGTTTCATAAATTAGAAATAATATTTAAAAAAGTCATTTTTGTGGTCAACGGTGCACATTTTACCTAGATATGCATTAGGGTGCATTTTTTTATAAAGAGCACCATTGAATTTAAAATGGAAAAATTATTGTTTTTATAAAAAAATTCCATGTATTAAATTTATTGATAGGTCGACGATGCATAATAAAAAGTATTTATTTGTAAAACATTTTTAATTTCGCAACATCATTGTTATACTATACTAGTGCATATATATCTGGTTAATGCACCATTTCATATAAATAAGGTCGATGACCTGGTGCATATTAAGTTACTATATGCACTGAGATCTTATATTTTAAAAAGTTACGTAATTTTTATGTCTGATGATTCCTAGTTTTTTTTCCATGGAGATTTTAAAAATTCCAATAGACAAACAAGGGAAAAACCAAGACATGTTTGTAGGGAAGTTCAAAAAAGTGTAGAAGAAGATGGTAAAAGGAATGAAAATAATTTTAGTGTAAGAGGAGCCATCCCAAATACAATGTGCATTAGAAGTATGTAATAATTTATTTATTATTTTGTGTACATCAAATATAATTATTGTGTGAAATATTAATTTTCAATTGTTTTGTTGCAAAAAAAAAATAGAACCCATTCAACACGTAATGTACGGATATTCCGAATGTGTACTCCTTGGATAGAACTTTCTAACGGGATACCAAGTGCCCCAAAATGATATTGTATGCAAAACTAATGCCTTTGGGAAGTTGACATATCAACTAACCACAATGGTGCCCACAAACCTTTCGGAGTTTCATCTTCTGGGGTTAGGGTTTTGGATGCATAAGGTTTTCTCATCGATGTTTTATGTTAAAATTTATTTTATATTTCATTGTAATCAACTTTTTACGAATGCAAATAGCCATCACATCTCTTATCAAAGATAAGCTACCACCATTCTAGCAAGTTCATTTCACCATGCATTTTTATAGTTCTTGCATATTTATTTCATTAATAGAAATTAAGTATTATTGTATCTCTATGTTTCTACAATATTTTTTTGTTTTATTTCGTCTCATAAATATGGATTAGTGGTATTAGAGCATTCTTCTCTTTATATTTTTCTCTATGCATGTCCCCAATGAGGTCAGGGTATAAGGAGTTCGGACTCAAACTACTTGAGCCTCTGAAAGACCATCCTCGTCGACCTTAACAACCTCCCAGGATAGAAGAAAAGAGAGATGAGGGAGCATAAGATCTTATTCAATTGTTTCTCGAGGAATCTCTCACGTGATAGAGGGACGAGATGATGGAAAAAATTTCCCAAATCCTTTGATGGTTGTCGACAATTGCAGAAACCTTTTCTTTAAGCCACCACATTGGAGGCACCGCCCCTTTCAAGGTACAAGTTAATTTTGATATTCCTTTATTTGAAGGTCAAATAGATGCATATGCTTTGAAAAAATTGTTAAATCTACTAGAAGGTTATTTCTATTTCCATAATTTCTCTGATAGGAAGAATATCACTTTTGTGCATCTTAAGGATATCCCCCATGTCAAAAATTGGTGGGAGACTTACTCTGAGAAAAATTCCTTAGAGAAGTCTAGAATGTTTGAGTATGAACCCACTTGGGACTCTTTTATGGATGTAGTTAAGGATAAATATTACCCTATTCCAAACTATGATGACTAGTACACAATATGGACCACACTGTGTAAGGAGAGGGACCAAACAATCTTGGAGTTGAAAAATACCTTCCATGCCTTGTGCACCAAGATGGGTATCAAAGAGTGTGAGAGGAATCTAGTTCTAAAATATCATAGGGGTCTACATAGGTACATCAAAATAGAAATAAATTTTATGTACATCTCATCACTAAGAACTACATATTGATATGTTGTCAAAATTGAGAAAAAAATTAAGTAGAGGAATAAGAGAGAATTTGGTTATGTGAATGCATCACAGAAGAAGCAAGTAAAAGGCATCCCTATCCTACATAATAAAGGAAAAATAAAGGATGGACAACCTCAAGACAACCATCCTAAGCCAAATAAAATAAGGGTAATGAGAAGATAAAGAAAGACACTTGGAAGTGGTGTGAGTTTCATAAACCCCCCTAGCACAATACAAGTGAATTCCACTTGAAGTAGTCACTGATGGCTGAGATGAAAGATTCACAGTAAGATCCAGGCTCTGACTCTGATTCAGAGCTAGACAATGGAAAGAAGTTCATGCATAACCCAGTGCCATGGTCACAACCACTAAGTTCTATCCAAACGAATTGAAAGAGTTGGAGGAAGGTGAGGACCTTTTTCACTCATAGATGTGGGTGAAGGGTGATCCACTACATTTCATTGTTTATAACATAA
>JASDQU010515154.1:0-12096 GCA_032191745.1 Picea mariana | reverse complement strand
TCATGTTTATAAAGGAAAACCATATTCATTCTTTTATTTCTTTAACAAATTTTAGAAGAGATATTTGTACAACAAAGATTTATCAACAAAGAGTTCAAAGTGGGTGGATTTTTTTTAAGATTCAAATTTGATGGGATTACTCTAGATCACATATAAATTTGCAGAGGATAAATTTCAGGTATACGATTTCATTCTATTAATCATCTTAATCATTCTCCTATTTGATACAAACAATTTTTAGTGCATTCTCAAATAAAAAAAAGGGTTTCACAGATACCTTTAGTATTGGAAACCCTAATTTCCTAAAAAATTAAGAGATTCTTTTTAAGAAATTATTTTTTATAGGGTTTATTTATTTAAATATGGGTGTTTCCTATATGTTGAAATAAAAACACTGATTGCATTTGGATCCCAAACTGTCCTGTCATTTTTGTTTGTTTTTTTTTAAATGCTTTCACGATTACTGGTGTGTTTCATACATAGTAAGAGCATCGAGGTCGACGGTGTGTTTCATAAATTAGAAATAATATTTAAAAAAGTCATTTTTGTGGTCAACGGTGCACATTTTACCTAGATATGCATTAGGGTGCATTTTTTTATAAAGAGCACCATTGAATTTAAAATGGAAAAATTATTGTTTTTATAAAAAAATTCCATGTATTAAATTTATTGATAGGTCGACGATGCATAATAAAAAGTATTTATTTGTAAAACATTTTTAATTTCGCAACATCATTGTTATACTATACTAGTGCATATATATCTGGTTAATGCACCATTTCATATAAATAAGGTCGATGACCTGGTGCATATTAAGTTACTATATGCACTGAGATCTTATATTTTAAAAAGTTACGTAATTTTTATGTCTGATGATTCCTAGTTTTTTTTCCATGGAGATTTTAAAAATTCCAATAGACAAACAAGGGAAAAACCAAGACATGTTTGTAGGGAAGTTCAAAAAAGTGTAGAAGAAGATGGTAAAAGGAATGAAAATAATTTTAGTGTAAGAGGAGCCATCCCAAATACAATGTGCATTAGAAGTATGTAATAATTTATTTATTATTTTGTGTACATCAAATATAATTATTGTGTGAAATATTAATTTTCAATTGTTTTGTTGCAAAAAAAAAATAGAACCCATTCAACACGTAATGTACGGATATTCCGAATGTGTACTCCTTGGATAGAACTTTCTAACGGGATACCAAGTGCCCCAAAATGATATTGTATGCAAAACTAATGCCTTTGGGAAGTTGACATATCAACTAACCACAATGGTGCCCACAAACCTTTCGGAGTTTCATCTTCTGGGGTTAGGGTTTTGGATGCATAAGGTTTTCTCATCGATGTTTTATGTTAAAATTTATTTTATATTTCATTGTAATCAACTTTTTACGAATGCAAATAGCCATCACATCTCTTATCAAAGATAAGCTACCACCATTCTAGCAAGTTCATTTCACCATGCATTTTTATAGTTCTTGCATATTTATTTCATTAATAGAAATTAAGTATTATTGTATCTCTATGTTTCTACAATATTTTTTTGTTTTATTTCGTCTCATAAATATGGATTAGTGGTATTAGAGCATTCTTCTCTTTATATTTTTCTCTATGCATGTCCCCAATGAGGTCAGGGTATAAGGAGTTCGGACTCAAACTACTTGAGCCTCTGAAAGACCATCCTCGTCGACCTTAACAACCTCCCAGGATAGAAGAAAAGAGAGATGAGGGAGCATAAGATCTTATTCAATTGTTTCTCGAGGAATCTCTCACGTGATAGAGGGACGAGATGATGGAAAAAATTTCCCAAATCCTTTGATGGTTGTCGACAATTGCAGAAACCTTTTCTTTAAGCCACCACATTGGAGGCACCGCCCCTTTCAAGGTACAAGTTAATTTTGATATTCCTTTATTTGAAGGTCAAATAGATGCATATGCTTTGAAAAAATTGTTAAATCTACTAGAAGGTTATTTCTATTTCCATAATTTCTCTGATAGGAAGAATATCACTTTTGTGCATCTTAAGGATATCCCCCATGTCAAAAATTGGTGGGAGACTTACTCTGAGAAAAATTCCTTAGAGAAGTCTAGAATGTTTGAGTATGAACCCACTTGGGACTCTTTTATGGATGTAGTTAAGGATAAATATTACCCTATTCCAAACTATGATGACTAGTACACAATATGGACCACACTGTGTAAGGAGAGGGACCAAACAATCTTGGAGTTGAAAAATACCTTCCATGCCTTGTGCACCAAGATGGGTATCAAAGAGTGTGAGAGGAATCTAGTTCTAAAATATCATAGGGGTCTACATAGGTACATCAAAATAGAAATAAATTTTATGTACATCTCATCACTAAGAACTACATATTGATATGTTGTCAAAATTGAGAAAAAAATTAAGTAGAGGAATAAGAGAGAATTTGGTTATGTGAATGCATCACAGAAGAAGCAAGTAAAAGGCATCCCTATCCTACATAATAAAGGAAAAATAAAGGATGGACAACCTCAAGACAACCATCCTAAGCCAAATAAAATAAGGGTAATGAGAAGATAAAGAAAGACACTTGGAAGTGGTGTGAGTTTCATAAACCCCCCTAGCACAATACAAGTGAATTCCACTTGAAGTAGTCACTGATGGCTGAGATGAAAGATTCACAGTAAGATCCAGGCTCTGACTCTGATTCAGAGCTAGACAATGGAAAGAAGTTCATGCATAACCCAGTGCCATGGTCACAACCACTAAGTTCTATCCAAACGAATTGAAAGAGTTGGAGGAAGGTGAGGACCTTTTTCACTCATAGATGTGGGTGAAGGGTGATCCACTACATTTCATTGTTTATAACATAAGTCAAAAGAACCTAATCTCAGTAGAGGTCATCAAGCAGTTGGATTTTCCAACGAAATCACATCTGCAACCATATAAAATCGGGTGGCTTAGCCAAGGATGAGATCTTCGTGTCCACCAACAATTATGCCTACCCTATGGCATCAAGCCTTTCAAGGATGACGTATTGTGTGATGTATCCCCACTTGAATTTTTTGATGTTATTTTAGGCCATCCATATATGTGAAAACATCATTTTTTATATGAATCTAGACCTCGCAGTGTCATTGTTACTATGGGCAAGCAACTCTAAAGGATACCAAAGGTATCTCCACCTACCACAATTTCTTTGGTCTCAGTTAAGTAGTGTAGGAATGCCATCTCTTAGAATGAAAAATTTGTCCTGTTTATGATTCTATCTCAAGGTGAACAAAATTTCATAGTCAATGATCACATTTGAACCCATCCCAGCCCTTCCAAAGGCTTCAAGCTCGTAAGAGAAGGGTGTGTAGGAATTTACCTTGAAAAAAAAAAACAATTGTTTTGCACGTAATACTAATAATAATAAAAATATAAAAATAATATAAACATACATTACTAATATATATTAATATATCTATTTAATAATGTAATTTATAAATTAATATTAGGATTATATATTATTTATATAATAATTATACAATTATTATATATATTATAATAACAATGATGATCATGATCATTAAGCTCGAAAACAATTAAGAGAAGCTTTTCAAGATAACCATATTTTTGTTGAGTTAAGAGGTTAGGAAGTATGGTAGTGTGACAAATATTTTGAAAATGAGATCTAATATGGGTATAGGGTGGACAATCTAAAAGAATGTGCTTTTCATCTTCAACCTTCTTAGTGTCACAAAGGTGACACACTCTTTCATCCCATGACGTCTTAAGAATATATAATAAGTTATTTATATAGAAATTACATTATTTCTTATTATATATAAACTAATATAATAATATGTTCCTCAAAACTTTATAAATAATGTAACTTTTTAATAAAATTTTATAAATTTACAAAAAAATAAAATATTATCAATATTATTATAAAATTAAATTATATATATATATATATATATATATATATATATATTGTATTATAATACAATATAATAATATTATAAGTTAATAATGACACCTTTGAAAGGATAAAGTGTACTTTGCAATCTCAATTCTTGCCAAACTACACAGTGTGCACACTCCTCGGTTCTTAATTTTATTTAAGTTCTATTTGTCCAACATTTTCTGCATAAATGAACTTGTGGCAATAGGAATCCATATAGGAATCTCAAACGTGTGAGAACCATCTTTGTTAAGGTAATGCTTCTAGATTTTCATTATACTTCTTCTCAATCATTTTTAACTACTCACACTCTATGAACCCTCACTCTTTCATATATTTTACTTGATATACTGTGAATCTTCATGACTCTAGTATTACTAATTCCATTACATATGATATGGAAGACCATTCAATTACTTATTTATTACAGCCCTCTGGAAGACAAAGGTTTACATATTTCAATGTTTCAAGTGCAAGTTGATTGTTTCACCTTCTCTGGTTAAGGTCGAGAATATTTTACTTATTCATTATAATCTGTGAGTATAAGAAAACTTTATCTTTCTTTCAGTACCTTTGTGCAAATCGTTGAAGACTCTTCTTCACTCCCTAGAGCTCCAACGGTTTAGGTTCCTATATTTATAGAGACTCCTAGGATTTGAAAAACAAAAATGAAGAGGATATTAGGCCATGCCTTCTTCGAAATTATGTTCAGGTGGTAGAGACTTCATCCACATTGAAATTCATTTATTTATGATCATTATTCAAAATATTTGGCTTTGGAATTTACAAACATTCCTATTGTATCCTTCCATGTGGACTTGGTCATTGTAATCCATGCCTGGCCGAGAAACCATTGTTGTTTGTTGTCTTTCATGTACACATTTGAGTTCAAAACTTTGAACATCTCTGTAATTCAGACAATGTTAAATATAATACCATTGTACCTAATATTCTCTTTATTTTGATGAATCAAAAAGTTGTCTGAAAAACTAGACTTAGATTTGATTTTGTTGTCTGAAAAACTAGACACGACTCTAGTTTAGCAAATAAAATACAAGACAACATAGAATGAATGATATGTTTTCTTATTATCTTTTATTAAAATGTGTTCATTTATTTAAAAGAACAATGATTTTGTGTATATTATAAATTTGAAAGAATTTTTTTTTTTTATGAAGTTTTATTAAAATTTTATAAGTTTTTATGTTACCATTATTTAAATTTTTAATATTATAAATATTTGGAAGGATAAAATTTTATTTTTCCATTTTTTTTATGGGTTTATTAATTGTTCACCTGTGAATTAAAGTACAATTATTATTTTAACTTTTCATTCTTCAAGGGTTGGATGATTATATACCCTTCCAAATGAAATTAATACCAAACCTTCAAATTTTATCATTGGTCATAGCCACATCCATGGCCTCCAAAAAGGGATTCTTGACATAGCGGAAGAAAGTGGAAAAAGTTATGGAAGAATACCGATACATATTCACCTTACCTAGTGAGGTGCCTCTTCACTGTCAAATCAAGCATTTAATTGTTCTGACCCCTAGTAGTACTTTACGTAATGGGACAATATATTAATTATATCTCTTGGAAAATGAGGAAATAAAGCACGAGATTCAAGAGATTCTCCAAAAAGGGCACATTCGACCAATATCCTAATCCTAAAGAAGCTTAATCATGCTCATGCATAAGAAATATGGGACCTGGCAGCTCTGTATTGATTACATAGTTGTGAACAAATGACAGTCAAGAACTAGTACCCTATTCCCCCAATTGACAACCTTCTCGACCAACTCAAGGGAGCCAAGTACTTTAGTAAGATTGATCTGAATTTCCGCTACCACTAGATCCCAATAGAATCAAATGATGTATGGAAGAATGCTTTCAAGTCTAAGGTCTTTTTGAGTGGTTGTTTGTGCCCTTTGGCTTGATGAATTCCCCAACAAATTTCATAAGGTTGATGGATAATATATTGCATTATTTCACCAATTCCTTTGTGGTTGTATATTTGGATGACATCCTCATCTTCAATAAGAGTTGGGAATAACACTTGTAGCACATTCAATGGGTCCTACACAACCTGAAACAACACAAGTTATATGCTAACTTAGAAAAATACTACCTTGGCATGAATATGGTCCAATACCTTCGATACATTATAGATGAGGATGGTGTTCATATAGATCCAGCCAAGATCCAATTCATTTGTGACTGGCTAGGCCCAACAATAATAACCAAGCTTTGAAGCTTCTTTGGCATTTCCAACTTTTATGACAAATTTATGTTGGGGTTCTCTCATATTCCATGGCCCCTCATCCAGTTGACCAAGGGTGGTTGAAAATATCGATTTTTGTGGGCCATGTCTCTATAGAAAGAATTTGACGATCTGAAAAAACGTCTATGCTTATCTCCGATGCTCTCCTTACTTGATCTACAAAAACCTTTTCAGATTGAGGAAGATGCTTTAAATTACGTTGTTGGTGTCTTTCTCACTCAACATAGTCATTTGGTGGTCTATCATAGTGACACACTCACAGATTCCATCCGTAAGCACCCCACCTATGACAAAGATGTATTCTATGGTACAAGTCTTCCTCCAATGGAAGCATTACATTCTAGGGAAGGAGACAATCATCCATATGAATCACAAGCCTCTACAATTCATGCAAACACAAAGAAAATTATAGAATGACCTCCATCAAAATTGGTCCACATAATTGCAATAATTTCACCTCAATATTAAATATAAGAAAGGGAACACCAATCACGTAGTTGACTACCTCAATCAACCTCCAGTTGCAGGACTAGCCATGGTGCTTGACTCTTAAGAGAATGAGACCTCTGAGTGGCCCTAACTTTATGACAACGATCTTGACTTCACTACGACCTTCTAGATGTTGGGAACATGCATATTCATTTCCAAATTTCATCTTCGGGATGGATTGTTATGCCATCTAGTTCATCTGTGTGTTCCTTCAAGTGAGCATTTGAAGATTATTTGGGAAGCCCACTATTGTAAAGTGGCAAGACACTTTGGCGTGGAGACGATAGTGGAAGTACTACAAAATTATTTCTATTGGATGAAGCTTCGACAAGATGTCAGTAAGTATATCATATCCTACACTGCCTACTCCATCACCAAGCCATCCATTAAAAAACAAGTAATGTACACCCCTTTGTGTACTCCTGACAGGCCCTGAGAATCCATATCGATGAACTACATGTTAGGTCTCCTTTTAACCAAGCATGGAAATGACTCTGTATTCTTGGTTGTTGATCGATTATATAATATGGTCATTCTAACAACTTGCAAGAAGAATAGTACAATTGAGGCCAATGCCAAGCTATTCTTCGAGCGAGTGTAGGTACATTTTGGACTACCACAGACCATTATATTAGATTGGGACAATAGGTTCTTTATTACAGTTTGGTCGATCCTCTAGTCCCTTCTAGACAACAAGCTCACAAAATCCTCTTCCTTCCACCCCCAAACTGATGGAAAAATTGAGGTCGTCAATAGGATGGTCATGCATATCTTGCACATGTACAACTCCAATCATTCACACACATTGGATGATATTCTTCCTTATTATCAACACAACTACAACAGATCCATCCATAACTCGACTAGCCACAACCCTTTTCAGGTGGGCCTAAGATTTCAACCGTTGGGCCCTATTGATGTGGCACTGCCCCTTTCTTCCACATAGGAAGAATCTTTCCATGTTCAATTTGAGGCCGAAAAAGCTACCAAATTCATTGAATGAATCTAGCACATATTCTAATAGGTCCATGCTATTTTACATAAATCCAAAGGTGAGTACAAGAAACTCCATGATCAACACTGATTTTCACACAAGTTTGAGGTGGGAGACAAGGTTTGGTTACATTTATAGAAATAACACATTACAGGACCCCATTAGAATATATGTCCACTTCTTTACGGCCATTACACCATCACCAAGGATATGGGTGACAATGAATTTGAATTTTATGATGTTCTTTTAGGCCAACCATATATGTGAAAACATCATGTTGTATATGAATCTAGACCTCGTAGTGTCATTGTTAATTTGGGTAGACAACTATATAGGATACCAAAGGTAGCTCCACCTACCGCAATTTCTTTGGTCTCAGCTAAGAAGTGCAAGAAGATCATCTCCTAGACTAATAAATTTGTCCTCTTCATGATTCTCTCTCAAGGTGAATAGAAGGTTGCAACCATGTCCATGGCCTTTTCACAGGGCTTCTCGACACAACAAAAGCAAGTGGAATTTTTTTTGGAAGAATACCAAGACATATTCACCTTATATACCAAGGTACCTATGCAATTTTAGGTCAAGCATTTAATCGATTGACCCCTAGTTCACCTTTACCTAATGGGCCAATATATTAATTCTCTCTCTTGGGAAATGAGGAAATAAAGTGCTAGATTCAAGAGATTCTCTAAAAAGGGGACATTTGACCAAGCTCACCATCCTACAGAAGCCTAATCATGTTTGTGTAGAAGAAAGAAAGGACCTGGCAATTTTGTATTGATTACAAATATCTGAGAAAAATCACAGTTGGGCACCAAGATCCTATTCCCTAAATTGACAACTTTCTCAACCAACTCAAGGGAGCCAAGTTCTTTAGTAAGAATGATTTGAATTTTGGTTACCATTAGGTCCTAATAGAATCAAATGATGTATGGAAGACTGCTTTCAATTATAAGGTCCATTTGAGTGGTTTGTCATGCCCTTTGGCTTTATGAATTCCCCAACAAGTTTCATGAGGTTGATGGATTAACTATTGCATCCATTCACCAATTCCTTTGTTGTTGCATATCTGGATGACATCCTCATATTCAACAAGAGTTGGGAAGAACAGTTGCTGCAAAAATTTAGTAGGTCCTACACACCTTGCGACAACACAAGTTATATGCTAACTTAGAGAAATACTCCCTCGGCATGAACATGGTGCAATACCTTAGAAAAATTTTAGATGATCATGGTGTGCATATATATCCAGCCAAGATCCAAGTCATCGAACATGATTGACTAGGCCCGACAATACTAACCGAACTTTGAAGTTTCTTGGGCCTTGCCAACTTCTATCATAGGTTTGTTTTGGGGTTATCTCATATTCCATGGCCCCTCACCCAAGTGACCAGGAGTGTTTGAAAAACAAAATTTGTGTGGGACAGGTCACAACAGAAAGAATTTGATGATCTAAAACATTGTCTATGCTCAGCCCTGATTCTCTCCTTACCCGATCTACAACAACCTTTTAAGATTGAGGTAGATGCTTCAGACTACGTTGTTGGTGTCATTCTCACTCAACATAGTCATTTGGTGGAATATCATAGTGACACACTCTCAGATTCCATCTGTAAGTACCCCACCTATGACAAAGATATGTATTCCATGGTAGAAGCTTGATGCCAATGGAGGCACTACATTCTAGGGAAGGAGAAAATCATCCATATGAATCACAAGCCTCTACAATACATGCAAACAGAAGGAAAATTATAGAATGACATCCATCAAAAGTGGTCGATATAATTGCAACAATTTCATCTCAACATTAAATATAAGAAAGGGAACACCAATTGCATCATTGACTTCCCCAATTGACCTCCAGTTGTAGGACTAGTCACACTGCTCGATTCTTGCGATCATGAGACTTTGAGTGGCCCTAACTCTATGACAATGATCTTGACTTCTCCATGACCTATCAAATGTTGGGAACATGCATGGTTGTTTCTGACTTTCATCTTTAGGATGGAATATTATTCCATCTGGGTCATCTCTGTGTTCCTTCAAGTGAGCATGTGAATCTTATTTGGGAATCCCATTATTGTCAGGTGGCAAGAAATTTTGGTGTGGAGAAGATAGTGACAATACTATAGAAGTATTTCTATTGGTTGAAGCTTCGACAATGTGTTAGTAATTATATCAAATCCTACACTTCCTACTCCCTTTCCAAACCATCCATTAGAAAACAAGTATTGTAGACCCCTCTGTCTACTCCCGACATGCCCTGAGAATCCATATCGATGGACTACATGTTAGGTCTCTCCTAAACTAACTATAACAATGGATGCGTATTCTTGGTTGTTGATTGATTCTCTAAGATGGCCATTCTCACAACTTGCAATAAGAGTACCACAACTAGGGCCACCTCCAAGCTCTTATTCGAGCGAGTGTAGGTGCATTTTGGACTACCACAGACCATCAAATTAGATCGGGAAAAAAGGTTGTTGATTACATTTTGGTTCATCCTATGCTCACTTCTAGGCACCAAGCTCACCAAATCCATTTCCTTCCACCCCCAAATTGATGGACAGACAAAGGTCATCAATAGGATGATCATGCATATATTGTGCATGTATAACTCCGAGAATCCACACATAGGTGATGAAATTCCTCCTTATTATCAACATAGCTACAACAGATCCATCCATAGCTTGATTGGCCACAACCCTTTTCAGGTGGGCCTGAGATTTCAAGCATTTATCCCCATTGATGTAGCACTACCCCTTGTATCCACATAGGAATAATCTTCCCATGGTCAATCTGAGTCCAAAAAAGCCACCAAATTCATTGAATGAATCCATCACATCTTCCAACAAGTCCATGATGTTTTACAAAAATTCAATGGTAAGTACAAGCAACACCATGTTCAACATTGAGTTCCACACTAGTTTGAGGTGGGAGACAAGGTTTGGTTTCATTTGTAGAAAGAACACCTTACATGACCACATTATAATATATTTCCACTTCGCTATGGCCCTTACACCATCACCAAGGATATGGGTAACATTGTTTTTGATTTAAGTATTTCCCCCCTTCTTTGGCCTGCACCTAGTATTCAATCTGGACCTCCTTCGACCATATCTTCCACCACTACTAGACACATCGGAAGTGGCAGAGAAACTGAAACGTACAAAGCTCAACCCTGACTACATGGAACATGAAACCATTGATAAGATCATGGACACAAAAGTTAAGGGCACCCACCAATAGAAAATCCAACTATATCAAGTTGTTAAAGCAAGGTATCTACTACACCAACACAAGTGGATCACCAAGCGTCAAGTTCAACAAAAGTTTCCCCATTTGATGGAGGAACTAAATGCAATGGAGACCATTTCTTCCTAAGTGGGGAAGACAAATCTAGGTGGACATTGGTGGCAACCCACCTATTCCACTGACTCAAAATACAGTTTTCATCTTGGTAGTTTTTCTATTATTTTTCAGGTCCTGAACTTCCATGGTAATTGTGAGGCCCTAAACAACATTTATTTCACTTGAAAGCACCCAAGAGATATCCAAAGGCATGTATTGGGTTATTTAGAATGTGTACTCTTTGATTAAACCTTTTTTATGGGCTACATAACACCCTAAACGAAAAATGTATGCAAAAGTAATGCCACATCGGGGTCCACAAACCTTTTGGCGTTTCATCTTCTGGGGTTAAGATTTTGGATGTGTAGGGTTTTCACATTGATGCTTTATGTTAAAAGACCTTTTTGGCCTCATTCTAATCAGCTTCTTGCAAATACACGTAGTTTTCACATCTTTTCTCAGAGATAAGCTACCACCATTCTAACGAGTTCATTTCACTTTGCAATTTTATAGTTGCTTCATATTTCATTCATTAATAGAAATTAAGTATTAGTGCATCTCTTTATTTCTATCATATTTCTATGTTTTATTTCACCCCTTCATAAATCCAAATAAATTATTTTATTAATTTTCAAACCCCATTACACTAGGCATTCAAAAATCTTCTAAAATCAAAAGTGTGGTGATCCATTACAATGTATGATCCACCACAATAATGATTCCAAGTGGATGATTAAAGAAAGCTCAATATATATGTTTCGATATTAAAAAGGTCACTTCTAGATATATTGTTTTATTACTTTTCAAACCCCATTACAATAGGCATTCAAAATTTTTCTAAAATCAAAATTGTGGTGATCCATTACAATGTATGATCCACCACAATATGATAATGATTCCAAGTGGATGATTAAAGAGGCCACTTCCAAGGTTTCGATATTAAAAAGGCCACTTCACATAATAATATTTTAAATATTATATCGAATAACATAGATGTTTAAATATATGTTATGATGCTCCATTTTATTTATTTATATATATTC